>PYAF01000352.1:2365071-2377926 GCA_007407185.1 Glycine tomentella
ATATGATGCAATGCTTGTATGATATATGAATGATATGTATTCAAAGCTTGGATCACCATAGTGCTTTCTTTCCTTTTACATTAAATCACAAGCTTCAATCTTCATTCCTTGAGCCATGTTGAAAGCCAAAACATCCAAGCCTTATTGTTACTTGATTCTTCACTTGAATCTTCATGTAGCTCCCCCTCAAATCAACATTGATGTTTGGGACCACAAGAACACAATGGATGAACTAGAATACATGACTGTGTGAACAACATTGTTAATGATTTATACTTGTCACCATGTCACCCTTTTATTTTGTGGTTTTGTTCTACTGCTAGTTGTAAAAAATTTTCCCTTAAGACTGATCATGATGTGCTGAAAATGTTTGTTGAGAATAAAAATTCAGTTCATATGTATGTTAGTAGAACAAAGGATGAGAAGAAGGTTTTAACACTACGTCCAACAAAAAGTTGGGTTTACATCCAATTAAAGAAAAAACAAAAAAGAAATAAAAGTATTAAAATATATGTAGGTTGAGATGAAGAAGATGAGAATATTTTATACATAAAATTTCATTAAAAGTCACGTGACCAATATGTATCTAATTTCTCTTAGATTATTAAACGATTTTTAGAAAGAAGTGGGTCTAGGTGTAATGTGAACTAAACAATTAAAGAATTTTTTTAAGATGTAAAAAGGAAATGATATCAAATGAAATTTGAGCAAAACAGAGTCAAATGTAGTCTATCAAGTTTTATTATCAAGAGATAAAATCTTTGATTTGGAAAACAGAAAAAATCCGAAAAAAGTGAGCATGTTACTAATGGTGACATAGGTGTACAAGATCAGAATCGTGGATAATGGATGAGGAAGTTACAAAATTAAAATTGTAAAATAAAAAAAAATATTAATTAATATGTATGTAATATTTAATATTATTAAGGGTAAAATGATTTTAAAAAATTGGAGACAAGAAACAGTTAGTTCAAATAATATTCCATTTATCTATTATTATAAATATGTACATGAGTGCTGTAATAGCCTTTTCCAATAAAAAATCATTTAGCCCTTTTTTGTAAATATAAAAAAACATTATAATGGTACATGAATATTGCATGGCTAGCATATTTTAAGTGTGTTGGCAAAACAAAGAACAATTATATTATACTTTCATAGCCGAAGAAGTTATTCCTTGTATATAATTCAAGCTCAGCAAGGAAAAAGGAAAACCCAACCTAATTTCATCAACAAACCGAAACACACATGCAAACAAGGAATTGTCTCTTTGACAAGAAAACCGGTTAATCATAATAATAAATATTCACACCTTATATAAACATAGATACAACGAAAATTGAAGCCAAACAAATTCAATTCAAAACATCAGCCATAAATTAGGGAGTTATAAAAACTTAAAAAAACTACTATTTAGCCTTATAACACATTTTAGAGCTTATGGATAGGCAAAGAGCACCAACTTTCCGTCCACAACTTTCTGTTCGTCGCGTGTACGAAACTTTGGAGCCACGATCAGAGACAAAAGAACTCCCAGAAGCTTATCTTCTGCGTGTTTATATTCCTGGTTTGAAAATTTATATACTTTTTGTTTTCTTAATTGATGCTTTTCTTTTTCAATTATAAAAAATAATGTGTTTCTTATTCTTCCTTTTTTTATTAAATGCCTTTCTTTGATATCTAAATTCAGATCTTAACATTTTAATTTACATTCTTTAATTGTGTTTATCATCTTATATCCTGAGAAAAAAAAAAAAGAAATGTAAATTGACAATACTTAATTTTCAACGGAAGATTGTACTAATAATTTTGAACTATAAAATTAATTCAATTGACGAGAGGCGGTTTAAAATACAGTGCTATTTTATATACCTTCTACTTGTTTACATTCCTGGTTTGCAAATTTTACATACTTGTTTCCTTACTTGATGATTTTCCTTTTCAATTATAAACAAATAAATAAATATTATAATATAGATTGAGTTTACTCTTTAATTATTTAGTAAAATGCATATAAGATTTACTTTATAACAGGAATGTGTTAAAATAATATATCATACAATTCATGAATAAAGTTGCTTCTGAGAGTACGTTGTAATTGTTACTTCTGAATATATAATCAAATAATTCCTAACAATTGAACTCCTGCTCATCTTTATTTTAAATTTGCAACCTGAACAAACTTGGTTGACGAACATGGTGTCGAGCATTTGACGGCGGGGGGGGGGGGGGGGAGTTTTCAATAATATGAATATATAGTTCACATCATTTAAAAATTCAAAATTGTTTTCATTAAAATCAATTTTATCAAAACTAATTCAAACACACGCTACATCACGAAGAAGTCTAGTTTAATTTATTGAGTAGGGTGTATGAGTTTTGTAAATTTTTTAGTAATGTGTTTAATTCTTACAAATAAAAAATAAACTACTATATTTTTATCTTAAAATTTGGTGGTTTATAAATCTGTTTTTCATATTTTTTCCCTTTTTTCTGTACGTAGCATTTTTGTCGAACTAATAACACCTTTCTCCCTTGGTTTTTACAGGTTTTCCAAGGGAGAATGTAAAGATTACATATGTGGCCTCTTCAAGAACTGTGAGGATTACAGGAGAAAGGCAACTTCAAGGTAACAGATGGCACAAAATTGACCAATCATATCCCATTCCTGATTATTGTGAGGCAGAGGCACTTCAAGGCAAGTTTGAGATTCCAATTCTCACCCTTACAATGCCAAAAAAGGCCACTTCACAAGCTGCTACTAAACAACAAGTGGGAACATCCCAAGAGAAAGGTGCAGTAGTAGCTGAACCAAAGCCTCAAGAAAAAGTCCAACAGACCACTCCAGCACCACAACCCACAACAACTACTAAAGTGGAAGAACCAATTGAAGAGAAGAAAAGTGCATCACCAACAAGCCCTGACTTAAAGGCACAGCAAAAAAATGATACTTTTGAAGACACACCATCTCAAACCCTTTCAAAACCAATTAAGGATCAAAAGGGTCAAGAGGAATTGGTGCCAAAACCGACACCAACACCAAGGGCAACCACAATACAAACATATGAAAAGGCTCAAAAGGGTAGAGAGGATGAGGAGGTTGAGTCAAAGTCAACGCCAACAATGCTAACCAAGGCCAAAACAGCTGAAAGACCTCAAAAGGGTGAAGAAGAATTTGAAGCAAAGCCAACACCAACAATGCTGACCAAAGTCAAAACAACTGAAATACCCCAAAAGGGTGAAGAGGAATTTGAAGCAAAATCAACACCAGCAATGTTGACCAAAGCCAAAACAGCTGAAAGACCACAAAAGGGTGAAGAGGAATTTGAAGCAAAACAAACACCAACAATGCTGACCAAAGTCAAAACTGCTGAAAGACCCCACAAGGGTGAAGAGGAAGGTGAGTCAAGACCTTCAATAACAAATGTTACAAGGAAGCCATCAGTTAAGGAGCAATTGGAGGAAAAGAAGACAGAGGAAACAAGTGCTGAAGATGCAAAGAAGGAAAGGATCTCAAATGAGGAAGTTAAAGAGGAATCTTCTGAGTCAAGAAAGCCTATGAAAGATAAGGAGGAGGGTGATTTTGAAGAGAAAGAAACCAAGGCAGAAAAATTGTTAGCCAAGGAAGCAGAAACTTCTGCCCCAAAAGTTCAGAAGAAAAAGGAAAAGCAATCCAGCAACAGAACTAATTCCAAAAGGAAAGGGAAGAGTGAAGACAATGCAATGGAAAAGGATGGTCCTGTCTCCCAGGTTTTCACCAAAATAGCAGAAGGGATATGGAATGAGGAAGAGAAAAAATTAGTTGGAAATATTGGTGCTGCAGTTTTGGTCATTGCTGCATTGGGATATTATGTATCTTATAGGTTTGCCTCTTGAGGGAGAACCTAAAACAAGTTATTTTCAACGCATCCTTTCTCACAAATGTACATGAATCATAAACTGTAACTCAAATCAGAGTGGAATAAAGAGTGCATGCATTCTATAATTCATATTTCATGTTCTATACGATCGGCAACTAAGTGGTAAATATTCATATTTGATTATATATATGAATTTAAATATATATATATATATATATATATATTGTTATTGATAGTTTTCTATTTGAGAAATTATAGTGACAATTTATTTGTAAGATTCTATAATTGGTTAAAATTTATTAAAATTATTATTTTTGGTATATTTTATTTTTAATTTAATGATTTTTTCTTTTGATTTATATTAAATGAGAAACCAAACTTATCAAAATTAATAATTTTTAATAAATTTTAAAAAAAAATCTTTGAGAGAGAGTATAGAGAGTACCCTCTGATTCCTCAGAAAAATAAATTACATTATTAGTTCAATTAAATTCTTTAAGAAATTTCGGTAATTCGAGTGAAGTTACCAACAACACACAAAAACAGCTTAATTCATTATAGGAGAGAGAATAATTCATGAAAAGATTTGATAAGTTTTCGCAACTAGCCAACTACATCTCTAATCCGAACCAATAAAAAATTCAAGATAATCCAGGCTTAAAATTTCAGTAATCAAAATAAATTAAGCTATGACTATACTGCAGAAAAAAACAATATTCACATAACTCGGTGCAAAGCCTCCAGATAAAAATGTTTCCAAAGGTCCAAATGTAACACATACTACCTCATATAATATGTAAAGCTATCATTTTTAAATAGATTTCTACTTTTTCTTCCCAAAAAATTGTGTACTTCCAGTCATTTCACATGCACCGACTCGTTCACGGGGGAATACTGGTTTGTCAAGTCTGATAAAAAGAACAACATCAAATGTCAATTAGAAATTATGGTAAGGACACTCATTTGAAAGCTCAAGTTGGTAAGAGAGGAGGCTTATGAAGTTATGATCGGTTTTATATATCACAAAAACACCCTCGAGCAAGAGCCCTTTGAACTTTTATTATTTATTTTTTATTTTGATGTTGAAATGAAAGACAAATATCTGTGTAAGAATTTATAATAATTCATGCATTCTACTAATAAACCAATTAAATTAGACCCATCAATAATAGCCCTTTAAGATTAATGTGTGGACAATGCACAAATCAATTTTACCTTGTGAAAATTTAACTTACAAGAATGGGGCAGCAAGATCATGCATAATATTATGACTAATATAAAGTAGCATTGAAAATAAAACCAAAAATTTTGTCCAAGCCTATAAGCTTTTAAGCTATATATATAACAAAAGGGGCACTTTCTTTTCAGGTATGAAAAACAGAAGAATGCCTTATTAACTACAAGCAAACCGTTGTATACTATGCAAATTTTAAACGAATAAAAAATTTGGAGCAAGTTTTAACAGGACATACCCATTAATATACTAAAAATGGCTTACACCAACAAAACCCACAAGCCAAAGACGGTTTGACCTTATTTGTTAAATGATACAGTGGTTATAGTCAATAATAACATCTTAGAAACTGTAACGAGCAGAAATTACCTTCTATTAACAATGTTATGGACATGGCATATTGGCATATCTACCCACTGAACAATATTCAGCATGCGACTCAGTCTGTACAGGATTTTCTATTCCAAACATGTAAAGAAGAACTTAAGTAAAAGAGGTCAAGTAGAATAGAATTCAAGACAAATATGGTACTGCAACATGTGAAAATTGGAGAAGATCAAATAATTCATTGAGTGTGCTTGGTAAGTCACTCTAGTAACTTATAGACTATTTTGACTAACTTATGAGCTAATTAATTTAACCAAGCTTGTTTGGTACACAAACTTATTTTATTTTCATAAACTACTTCAACTACCTTGTGAAAATAAGCTTGCTTGTAAGCTACAACCCTTTTACTTTTATATCCTCATTTATTTATTTGTAATCTCTTTCCACCCTTTTGGCAACCAACCGAGCCTTAAGTCGATCAACTTTACAATTAGGCCCGACTTTAACACCATAAATCCATCTACAACCAATTGACTTCTTTCGAGGGGGAAGAGAAACTAATTCCCATGTACCATTGTTCTCAAGAGCCTGCATTTCAACAATCATGGCTTGTCGCCAACCAAGATGATCAAGTGCCTCTTGAACATTTTTAGGAACAGTAATAAAAGAAAAAGGAAGAAACGAAGGAGAAACATGAAGGAGATATGCAATGATAACTCAAAAAATTGTAAATAGAGTGAGAATTTCGAGTAGATCGAATACATTTCCTAATAGCAATGGGCCAATCAGAACTTGGTTCACTAGGATGTGATGTGGAGGAAGGATTCATCGTATGGGAAACTAATAGCGAAGGAAATGAATCAGGAGAACTTGTAGGCACTGAACAACTAGTTCCCTATATCTTGTGTGGGGAAGGAAGAGAGGCACTATCAGCTGAACTAGAAACAAGAGACTGAGGCTGATGACCTTCTTGGTCAAAAGGATCTTATGTAAGAAGTATCATAAGACCAAAAGATGAAACAGGTAGAACTTGCTGCATGAAACCAGGATTCTACATGTAGGATGAGAAAAAAGGATTTTCCTCAAAGAAAGTAACATCAACATACATATAACACTTTTTAGTTTGTGGAGAGTAACATTTGTAACCTTACTACAGGCAAGAATATCCTAAAAAGACACACTTAATAGCCTTTGCAGAAAGTTTGTCTAATACTAGTGAGACATTATAAACAAAACAAGTATAACCAAAAACGTTAAAGGTGACATGATACAACAGTTCATGTGGAAAAATAATGGAATAAGGAATTTTGTTGTTAAAAGAAGACGAAGGCATCCTGTTTACTAAAGAACAGGCAATCATAACTGCACCTCCCCAATGATATATTGGAACATTGGTATTAAGCATCAAGGAGCGTGCAATCTCAACTAACTTTCAATTATTTCTTTCTTCTATTCCATTTTGTTGTGGTGTGTGTGGCTATAAGGATTGATGCAAAATACCTTGTGAGGATAAAAAAGAAGAAAGTTCAGAAGAAAAATATTCTTTGGCATTCACTTCTAAAAAATTTAATTGTTTTTCCAAACTGGTTCTTAATCTCATTAAAGAAGAACTGGAAGATGGACAAAAGTTTAGATCTCTCTTTCATTAGATAAACCCAAGTACATCGAGAGTATTCATCGATAAAGGTTAGAAATATCTAAAACCAAAATATGTAACTCGGCTTGGTCTCAAAATATATGAATGAATGGTAGAGAAAATTGAGTTACATCTTTTTCCAGTTTTCTAGGGAAAGACAATCTAACATGTTTTCCTAATTGGCACGACTCACATTCTAACATTTGAAGTTGCTTGAGACTAGGAATTGTGACCTTCAATTTTGCCAAACTAGGGTGACCTAAATGGTCATACAACAATTTTGGAGAAGAGGTTGCAAAACAGGACCCAAATGAGTTGGCTTCGAGATAATAAAGGCCTCGCGATTCATGCCCAACGCCAATTAGATGGCTCATACTATGTTTGTAACATCCCTGATTTTTGACTTCTCAGTGGATCTTACACTACAACACTTCAGGCGGTGACACTTCACTCAACTCCTCGTTGGTCAAAATCCTGCCTAAGTAGCCCTTTTCGAGACCTTTACAATTACTTTTGCCTGCTTCCAGGATCAATGACTGACCCCACAAATCAACACGACTTTTCAATGTGCTTTGTCCTCACTCACACGCTTTCTAGGAAACTACCCAAAAGGCCACTCATCTCATAACTACTCCAAGCCAAGCACGCTTAAAAGTATCATGTTGGTTTGTGGGACAATCATTGATCCTCGAAGCAGGCAAAGCTGATTGCAAAGGTCTCAGAATGGGCTACCTACGGATGGTTCTGACCGGTGGAGGATTCTAACAAACGAGGAGTTGAGTGAATTGCTACCACGTGAAGTGCTGCAATGTAAGAATCGTCGAGAAGTTGAAAATCAGAGATGTTACAAATGGTATCAGAGCAGACCTCTCTCCCAATACGGTGTGGATAAAGGACTAATCAGGCAAAAGTTGGTGGGCATGTAACACCCCGATCGAATCACACCAAAACGAGAGGGATCCTAAGGTTGTGCAGGTATGAGACTGTACAACTGATGATAACTTAAAGGAATTAATTGGTACTATCTATACCAACAAGATGCATCTATTTTTCAATAGTCTATCACAAAAAGAACTCCACAGTTAAGCATGTTTGACTTGGAGTTGTTATGGGATGAGGGACCTTATGGAAAATTCCTAGAAAGCATATAAGTAAGGACAAAGCACGCTAAAAAGTCTTGTGTTAGTTTGTGGGTTCAATCATTAATCCTGGAAGCAGGAAAAACTTATTGTAGAGGTCTCAAAAAGGACTACCTACGGAGGGTTCTAACTGGTGGAGGGTTTTGACCAACAAGGAGTTAGGTAAAGAGTCACCGTGTGAAGTGTCGTAGTTTGAGATATACTGAGAATTCAAAAATCAGAGATATTACAACGTTCTTGTATGACAAAGGAGAACTTAAGTTATAATGACAATTTAAGGAGCAAGTCAATTGGCTCAAAGAAATTAAGTTATAATGACAATTTAGAATGTACAAAACAGAATTTAATTTTAAGGAAGAAGAAAGGAGAACTTGACCAATTCCTTAAGAGACAACTTTGGACCCATTTGCTAAAGTAACAATATGGAGAAATTAAGTTGGAAAGATAGATGAGAACAAAGAGTTATTACCATAAATATGATGAGAGGCACACTTGGATCAATTATCCATGGATTTTGACCTTCCACAAATTGAGAATACAATTTGTTGAGACACTTGGTCCTGAAAAATATTGGGCTTGACTAATGGATTTCAGACTCAAATAGTCTTGATACTCCTCATCAGAAAATTGGATTTCTATTTTTCAGATTTGGCTCCATATTCTATGTTGTCAAGAAAATCGTGCAAGGCACAGCATTTTTCTTGAGTATGACTTTTTGCAATATGTACATTGAGGACGACCACCTCTACCACCGCGTCCTCCTCTATTTCCAACCTCCTCTTCCATGAGAGGCTACCATGGTTGATGTTTCAGCAGGTGCTGCTGAAGTTTTAACGGCTACAACTGAGTTTTCACCTCTCACCAAAGTAGTAACACCAAGAAGCCTAGCTATTAGGGTGTCTATTGAAGGAACTTGCTCACCCGCCATAATTTGGTCACACACATGATCAAAATCTGAGTGTAGAGTCTGCAAAATAACCACCATTAACAACTTATCGAGCCTTCTTTTCATTTCATCCACAAAGTCATGTATTAGGAACTTCTATAATTCTTCAACAATAGCTTTGGCTTTGGCAATGTGTGAGGTCATATCATGGTTAGTCTCTTTGAGAGAAAATGATGGTTTGATGAATCAAATAAACTCTGGATGCCATTAGCAAAATTATCTTGAGCATTTTTCCAAAAAGAAACAAGTCTTGAAGGATCTGAGTATTTCCAACACATCGAGCTCTATGGTTGCCATAAAACACCGTATAGTTGGAAGTCAAGTGTCTTCCATTGATTTATGCTCTCTGCGGCTAGAATTTCACTAGCTTCTTTCTCCAACTGATCATAGTGCCCTTGTCCAAGGAAGCATAACTCAACCAAGGCAGACCAAGATAGATATTTTTTCCTGTTGAGTTTTTGAGTACTGATAGTGGGAGTTCCAGAAAGAAAAGAAGTAGAAGTGAGAGTGGAATTCATAGATGTCATCTGGAGAAATCAAGGACGCGCGAAATATCCAGTAACAGACGTGTAGCCCAATTCCTGAAGGAAACAAAAATAGGCCAAAAGACGGAGATGTACAAACCCATTGTCCAAATAACACCAGCTACCACTTTTTTGAAAGATATATATATATATATATATATATATATATATATATATATATATATATATATGAGGTTCATGATGAAGGCTACAGCCTAGCCTATGATGACAAATTACAAAACCAGCTTCTACAACAAGCTACATAGAAATATAAAACAACAACTTTAGCAGCGTTGTTTCTATCAACAAAATGAAAACAATGTTTAAATTATAAACAAGAATATTATATAAAGGAGAAATAGATAATAGAATACTAAATAGTAAGTTGTTGGTCCAAGTAAGTAAGAGAGTTTCTTGGCATCTAATTCGACTTATGTATTTATAGATGTGCTAAGTCCCGTAGATCACCTTCATTCTTCATACTAGGGACAATTAAGAATACTACTATTTAGAGTAACTTCACACTTTAAATTAAATAAAATGATACATGTTATTAGATAAAACCAAGGGTAACATCATATGCTATATACACGAGAAAAAGTTACTTAAACTGCTAAGTATTGAGCATAATAACAAGTTAAAAATGAGTTTTATGTAACATACCTAGCTCAACATAAGCATGGTGAGTAGTGGTGGCAGAAGAACGTGCATCAACAACTACATCTTTTATATTTGGAATATTGCAAATATTAGAATCACTATTCCTGGAAAACAATTTTGTAGTTAAGTCAAAACATTTTTGAAATTGCCTAAAATTATGCTTTAATGGCTTCCATTTGTTCTTTTAGTTTTACTTCCATTTCCTTTTGCATTCTTTCTTGTATGCTTTGAAGTTCAACTTTAGATTTCTTTAACTTCATCAAGTACTTTTTGAATTCCAACTTGAGACTTAGTTCCCCATAAGTCTGAAGGTAAAACCCCTTTTCCATATGTGCGCACATAGCCATGTCCATCATTTCCCAAGACTTGGAAAAATACGCCATCTCGAGTTAGCTAGGCTTTGCTTTAGTGATTCTGGATGAGAAGCGATTGCATCCTTAAGCCTTAACTGAAAATCAAAAGTTAAATTATATTTGTGACTAAAAGAAAACTATAGAGTAGATAGACATAACGATTGAGATGATCATACAATAATTTTACTGGTTTCCTCATTCTTAGGCTTATGTGTCAGCATAAATATTTCTACAACATGAGATGACTCTCTTCCATCAGGATTCTTCATTGTCTATTATATATAAGAAAAAGTTTAGTTAAATAAATATTTGAAATAAACAAAACTATTAGACCAATACAAAATTAGTTATGGAATTAGTGTTAACTTTTCGCCTTGTATTTCTGCAAAAGTTTTTGAACCAATAGTGTGTATAGTGGTACATTTTGCTCCGCTTATTTTGTTCTTCTTACTACGATTCTTTATAATACAAACACCATGTGAGAAAAACAACAGTCAAATCATAAACATAAATAATCATAATAAAAATTGATATATTTAAATCACCTTAACTATATCCAATTTCCAAAATTTAACAAGAATTTTCCATTGCTCAAGTGGAACATTGGGTGGTTGATTTTTAAAATTATAATCATCTGACATACTTGGTCAAGAGGTGGTGTAAGTACATCAAGTGGGAGTTTTCGTAGGGAAGAGATGATGGTCAAGACACAATGCATCTACTTGGTCAAGAGGTACCCAAGAAAGATGTTTTAGATACTTGGGATCAATTTTATAAAAAGGTGGTGATATTGATGAGAATGTAAATCATAGAATCAGAATAGGGTGGATGAAATAGCGGAGTGCATCTGGGTTTTTGTATGACCACAAAATTCCCCTTAAACTAAAAGAAAAATTTTATAGAACAACTGTACGACCGACAATGTTATATTGAGCAAAATGCTGGCTAGCACATAGGCAACATGAGCGCAAAATATGGATAGCATAAATGAGGATGTTAAGGTGGATGTGTGGTTATACGAAGATGGATAAGATAAGAAATGAGGATATTCAATGAAAGTTAACAGTAGTTACAGGATGTAAAAAGATGAGGGAGCATAGATTGAGATGGTTTTGACACTTTATGAGACGACCACTAGATGCTCCCGTTAAAATAAGAGTTTGTTACCAAGAGCTCGACACAAAGAGAATTAGAGATCGATCGACCTGGGGAAAGGTAATTAAACTAAATCTAAAAGAACGAGATATAGATTAGCGGACAGTGTGTGTTAGGACGAAGTGGAGAAAAGTTATAAGATTGGTGGAGGGTTAAACCCATTAGTATATCTATGTTCCAGTCGTTCCCCTTTTTTTTAGTTCTTCTACTCTTCATTTCTCCATTCCTCCTTTCACCTTTCTTTTATTTTAACTTATTTTTCCTTTCTTTTGTCTTTTTTTTTCCTTTTTCTTCCTATCTCTCTTTCTCTTTCTTTGTCTTATTTTTTATTTATCATTGGATTCATCTGTCATCGACCCCAACTAACTTAAATTAAAGATATTGATGTTGGATCATCGAACATACTTGGGAAAAAGTACTTTGACTTCAATCAACATTTATGACTCCTCCAACTTGAGCATATGGTTTCTAAAATCCACTTTTTAGCACGTTTTTCAATGTCAAAATTTTACTGCATCACATCATCAATTAAAATAAACATTTGAATCAATTAAAAAATATAATCAAAGATAAAGGTGAGTGAAATGTAATAATATAAGAGTTTGCCACAAGTCATCCCAATTTTCTTTTAGTCCTTTACAGCTTGTGAATGCATGTTAAGGGGCCAATTAACACTTGATATCATCTTCATCTTTATCTTCATCAGCCATAGATTGATCCAACAAAGGACTTCTCAATTGATCTTTCAAGTACTTTTCCATATCATCATTCTCAAAATCTCAATATATGTCAAACAAATCTCTAGTGGTGGTTTCAATTACAGTCACTACTACACAACAAGCTTTTAAAGACGGTTCTTAGACCCCTACGAAGACGGTTCTTGAACCGTCTTTGATACGAACGACGTTGAAAGGTTGGACCTACGAAGACGGTTCTTGAACCGTCTTAGAATCTGTTTTTTTTTTTTTTTTAAAACACCTTCTAAGACGGTTATGCCGTATAACCGTCTTAGAATGTCTTC
>PYAF01000352.1:2390731-2412669 GCA_007407185.1 Glycine tomentella
ATCTTTAAATCAATTTAGTTAACTAGAAATGACAATCATGGTTGTCCAAACTACGATTCCCTTCTTATAATAGAACAATTTCATGTCCTGTAACCAATGACTAAGTTAGATCTCATGTCTGACTCAAATTGATTAGGATCAATTCTGAATCATGAACCAAGTCATTACACATGTTTTAATTGCAACTCAGCTTGCAACATTCTCTGGTTTGTGACTCTTTTCCTTCTTTTTTAGTCTGTAATTTCGTGGTCCCTTATCTGTGTCCGTGTCTGGTCTCTATTTGTCTTTTGGTCTGGGTCTGTGATTGCCTTTACTAAAGCTTGGAATATTTTTATTCTGGATTCTGGAAATGCACAATAGGAAGAGGCATCTGTGGATGTGGTCACAGAGGAAAAAATAAAACTGTTTTTAGTGTTAAGTTTTTAAAATATGCAGAATGATTGAGTTTCTTGTGGAGGTATAAATTGGTTTGATTGAGGTAGAAATGGGCTTGAGGTACGTGGATTCAATATCTATATCAAAAGAAAATCCAATCAGGATGTTTTAACTAGACCAAATTTGCCACAAAAGAGTTTCAACCTAGTTATAGCTCATTTTACAAAAACTATGCCTTTGTTAGTGGTAATTACAAAATTCTATAATTTTTTTTAAGTGTGCTCCAACTCCAACTGTGTTTTGCTATAACCTTTTAGAATTTTTTGATGATTTTATGGTGATTTTATTACTCCTATTATTATTTATACATTTATTTTCTAGAGGTTAGGATCTTATATCTGTCAATTTGATCTTATAATTCAAATCTTTGATGACCTTGACTGGTCCTAGGTCAGATTGCAATTATCACAACAATAATACAACTATACAAGCAAGTAGGCTAGGGGTACACTTTGGCTTTTAATTCAACTGGATTGCATTCAATAAAGCTACCAAGGAGACATCTACTTTAGCACTGCTTTACATGTCAAGGATAATAAAACTACTTTGCTCTGTTTGTGATGCCCAACTTAGCTTTATAGCTAAATAATTGTATTATATATATATATATATGTAACTGATTTCATCAAAGTCAACAACTTTGATCTCACCTACAGCAACAATTATATTTGACCTTGACTCTTACTTACATAGCAGTACACATAACACACAATACTTGGTCTAGCATTTGAATTCAATTTGTTTGCACATTTATGGCATCCACATTGTTTCAAAATGAATTAAAAGTACAACATAATCATGTTGAGTGATCTGTTTTACAAAATAACTTGAAAGATCTACCTACATTGCAATGAACTAGTAAATTCTGGCATTGATCTAGCTGGAGAAGAAAGAACATGCCTGGGGGGCATTTCTAGGGAATTCATGTTGCCTTCTACCATATGTATTACTCTTCTCATTGTAGGTGTATCTTGTGGAATTGTTTGAACACAGCATAAACCCACTATAGTCATTCTCCTTGCTATCTCTTTCTCTTCTGTGGCTATCTCCCCATCAGTTGTCAAATCTGCACCAAAATATTTTTTTAAGAAAATTTTGATTCCCCTTCTCTTATATACCCACCTATCATACTTCAAACATGTGAAACTCTTCCACCAAGAGAAACTGACCACTCAAAAATAGTTCAAGCTGGCCTGCAGACCACCCAATATGAAGACCTATTGATCCTTTTCTTGTGGCAGGCATATTGAGGAGAGGAAGATTCAATCATTTTCCACATGACTAGAATATCTGCATATTCCCCACAAGACTCCATGTCCTTATAAAGACTAAGAAGTCCATTTCTGTGACCTATATTCAACACCATAAATAAACAAATTAGCAAATACAAAGCAGATACAAGTAAGTTCACTTCTTGTGATCCAGAATCATTGATGAATGATGGAATCTCAATCTCTCAATCTCAAAGTAGTCTTAGCTTCAGATTTGAGCCTGAAGTTTGAAGTCACTTTACGAAGGATACTCTTAATTGGGCAAATAGACAGCCTCTTGAAGTACCTCCAACCCTTCCAGTTCCCCATTTTCTGGAGCAGATATCTTTCTCTTCCTTGCACCCTCCATTTTATATGTGAACTATGCCCTTCAGAATATAATGCAATGATTTCTAGCAAAACAACAACATGAATCCTGCCATACAAGATGAATCCTCAATTTTACAAGATTTTGTAGTTCTGCAACCCACTCTAGAAACTTATTTAACTTCCCTTCTAGTTTAACTTTCCACAACATAGGTAGGGATGAAATAACAGGCAAATCAATCACATAAAAATGATGCGCACACCACATGACAACTAGTTGCATTGGCTTAAAAAAAACACATGTATATCCTTGTGTGGAGGATGAATGCATCAGTATTCAACACCATAAAATTTGGGCTAAAAATTTTCTGTTTTGTTTTAATTCATTTAACTCAAAGTATCATAGTATTATAATATCTATTTTTCAAAGATAAGAAATTTCATTTTTCTTACCTCTATCGCTTATCTTGCCTCTCCTCCCTCACTCATTTCTCATTGGTTTCCCAAGCTTCTGTAATGTCGAGGTTCGCGATGGTGAGCTGTGGTTAGTTTCATAATGTTAATGTGTTATGAAGACTTAATGCTAATTGCATAGGCTTGCAATTAAGGAGCAAATCGGGTTTAAAATTGTTTTATGGGTGGAAAATATGTCGCAATGCTCCTATTGTTAAAGCATTGAAGCACTTAATTAACTAAGGATGTTCAAAATGAGTTTAATATGAGGCTCACTCAGGTAGCAAAATAATTTTTTTCTTCAGCGGCTGTACCAGACAATTGGTATTGTCAAATATATTAATCAACTAATTGTTCATTGCTAGATTATTACTGAATTCAAAGTACAAGGGCTGAATACTGACTTGTTTTATAAAAACAAAGAAATGGGGGAAACATTCAGCATTGTGCCTACAAGTGCAAAAAGGTAATCACAGTAGCCTTGTAGCCATAGTACTCTGCCATCTCGCCCTCCTGTTTGAAACAAAATAATTTTGGATTGGTAATTGCACTGTGGCTGGTTTTGGAACATAGTTGTGCTTTTGCCATTTCTTTTATGTGGTGAAAATTGCCATTGGATCAAGTTCTCTTGTTTGATGAATGCTGATGTCTCCTTTGTCATTAATAAATGGATGGGTTATGCTTTTGAGACTGATGTACTGCTCTTGTTCCTGCACACACCTAACATTCCAAAATCCAAATGGGATTATACCATAAGACAATGATTTTTTAATTGTAGATGGTAGAAGCATTGCGTGAAAATTCTGGACAACTAGTGTGAGAAAGATTTATTTTTTGTGCTTATGTTTATACTATATTTTGTATATGATATTGAATTTTCTTTATTGACTAGTGTACTGGACAATTTATATACCATTAAGCATGAGATACATGGGAATGAACATTGATCAATGTATTTTGATGATATTGTTGTCTTCCACAGGCAGAAATGCCTGTAGATAGTGGATATCTTGCATACCTTGCTGCACGTTTAGCCTCTTTCTATGAACGTGCTGGGAAGGTAAAATATCTTGGAGGCCTTGAACGTACCGGTAGTGTAACAATTGTTGGTGCTGTTTCGCCACTTGGAGGAGATTTCTCAGACCCTGTGCCATCTGTAACCCTCAGCATAGTTCAGGTAAAACTATACTATATGGTTAAAATGGGTAACTGTCTGCAAATTTAGTCACCCTAAGGTTGTCTTGACCAATGCCTGCAAATTGTTAAAACCCTATTTAGATTATCACTATGAAATACCCCCTCTGGTTATTTCTTCTTTTAGCTACCTTCTTTTAGATTATCACTATGAAAAACCCCCTCTGGTTATTTGCTTAATTGGCAGGTTTTCTGGGGTTTGGACAAAAAGCTTGGCCAGAGGAAGCACTTTCCTTCTGTAAACCTGCTTATTTCTTATTCAAAAAACTCAACGGTATGTCCTCAAGTTGATTACTTTGTAACCCATTCTCCAGCTTTTTACATTTGTATGCATATAATTAGTGTCAATGCGTGTTAGAATTAACTTTTGTATTGAAAAGAATTTAATCTTTCCCAAACATTCACTAACTTGTTAAATAATTTAATTCACAATTTCTTAACTCGGGAATTAAGAAGCCAAAAGAATGTTTGGTTTGTTTTCTGTTTTCATTTCATTTTAAGTTGATATGTTTTCATTATCAATTACAAGATTGTAACATTGTTCTCATATTTTCTCCTGTTTCAAGATTTTATGAAGTAAATTTTGTAAACATGACTGTTATTTTTACTATTTCCTTCACAAAATCATGAAAGCAGTAAATAAAATAATAAAAAAAGTAGCATTCCATTTAAGATTTTGTACAATATTATTAAAAGAAAATTATTGCATGGTAAATGGTTGCAAGTGATTGGAGACCCTAAACAATGTGAAGCAAAAATGGAAATGTTATTTTGTGATTTGTGGATATGATCTAATTGGATGGAGTGAAAACAGGTTGATGGATTTGATCATTTCAAGGGGTAGAAATTATTGGATGCAACAAAAATAGCTATGTCCAACTTCTCCTTCATTTACTATTCTGGTATAATAACTAAGATGTGGATTTCATAATTAAGAGGTTAATAAAGGAAGTTTTAAGAGAAAAGGATGTTAAGAAAGATAGAGGCAATGCTACATCCTAACTGCTAACATGTTTGCAATTTTAATCATGGCATAGTCCAAATTAACCTTGTTCAATTTGATAATTAAATTAAGAGACTATTTTTAATATGTTTTAGTTGGGATAATTCTATGAAGAGGGTAAGCCTCCTAGTTCTTATCCTCCAATCTTGAATCTAGAAACAAGAAAATAGTTCCTCCTCCCTGGCTCCGAAACCCCTTATTTAAACGGGTATTTATCTATTTAAAAATGAAATAATTGTAGAGTTTGTGAATTAATTAATTAGAGTTAGGTACTAGAGTCATACATTAACATGCATTGTAAAATTATACAGATCGTATAATTTTGGAGACTCCATAGATAATATTTAGAAGTAAAATTATTCCATAATTCCAAAAATAATAAAATGGTAAACATTAATCATCCTAGAATAGATTTTGATTTGACTCGAGAGACATATAGTAGATTAATATTATAATTTCTTTTGTATATTCAAATCCCTTAATTAATTTGTTCTCTCTAAATATTAGGTCCTAACCAGGTCATCAAAGTAACGGTGTTTCATTTCTTCTTTTTTTTTCATAAATTCATTTCGAAGGCTCATTTGCTGAAAATTAAAGAAATAAAATCAACACATATCCCAAGTATAGTTTGTGTTAATCTTACTAATTTAAGTGTAGTGTGAGTTAATCTCAATTGTGTTGGTGCTCTTCTTGGTAATTGTTAATGTCTTTTCTCCATCTTTCTCTAGCTTCTCAAATTTCTACTAGCCAAAAAACTTAGTTCTCAAATTACAGATCAAAGTTTTAAAAATAAAATAGAAGCTAGTTATGTATACATATAATTAGTGTTTGTAACCCATTCTCCAGCTTTTTACATTTGTATGCATATAATTAGTGTTTTGGTTCCATGACAACTTTCCTGATTCTTGAATATTTTCTTTTTGGTATCTTTAGGCACTTGAAACCTTTTACGAGCAGTTTGATCCAGATTCTATAAACATTAGGATGTCTGAAATTTTTATTTTTGGGAAAAATTGTGTATGGGATTATGGGTATGCATGTTTCTCCAATAAAAATATCAAATAAAATTTTGAATTGTCATTACAGTATGAATGATTTTTACTACTGCCTGATGTAATATACACAATATTACTACATGTGTCATCATTTTAGTAGAGCCCAATCTCTAAATCAAACAATTTGTTGGTTTTGAATGATTTCAGTCCAGCTGCTTTTAACATTTTTGACATTGTTAGGAAGCATCTTGTGCTGCTTCTAATATTTCAGTGTGTTCAAGAACATCTGAACTTCTTTGGAATGTTTCAAAATGGCTTCAATCAGAGCTCTAGCTCAAATTATTGTTAAAATGGTGATTTAGTGTGGGAGGAGTGGGAGAAGACAGGGTAGGTGTATGATAAGTGGTCACAAATTCCATATATGTTGGAAAGCCACATCTAGAGAATTGCCTAAACTTTGCAATGGGGCATAATCTTCTTTTTTTATTAGTGTTGCTTAAATCTTAACATTAATTTGATGTTATGTTTATAATTCTATTATTACAATCCTATGTTTCTATAAAGTTATTATGGTAATTTGAAACAATTTATGCCACTAAAATTGCGTTAGTACAAACCATGCTTGATGATCTGCATTAATTTCATCTTCAGTATGATGCTGCAATTATCCACATGACAGTCGCAAGGATTTTGGGCCCACCTAAAGCATTTACACCTTCGGTAATATGCTGCTACAGTATTTTTTGAAATTTATTACTATTAGTTGTTAACTGACATATTAATCGTTAGTTTTATCACTTAATGCCATTTCCTTGACCATATTTAAGGTTGGTACAAGAGGTGAAGTCACTCATCATGAGGCAACAATTATCAGCGGAGCACTACATCTCACAGACAAGGTAGCTACTACTGATTTGGAGAAAGGCATCATATGTTCTTTCCATTTAGTTGTAAAAAAGAGTTAAACAGTTATCATTCTCTTAAAGATCATTTGACATCAGAATCATATATCTTGTTCTGTAGGTTTTTTTTACCCATTGTAATTAGCATCACAAGATGTTGTAGATGTTATACTTTAAATCCTATTCTAGTGTTTGTCATTAAAACCTTGAGATGAATCTTGCTAATGAAATTATATTTATTTTTATATAATTCGAATGGTATTAATAGTTCATCACATGACTAGTCATAGACAGTACTGCAGCTACTATTATGTGTATGTAAACAAATTTGGACAAAATAAAAAAAAAAAAAAACAAATCTACATCGGTTGTAACTAAGAACCGTCGTAGAAAGTGTAATTCTAAGTCGGTTCTTTAGGTTAAGACCGTCTTAGAAACCGGCTTTTTAAGTCGATTATTATGTCGAAACCGTCGTAGAAAGTCACTTTTTAAGACGATCTGTTGATTAGAAACCATCTTAGAATCAGGCTTTCTAAGACGGTTGTTCTATTTCAACCGTCTTAAAAAATGACTTTCTAAGACGGTCCTAAATTGACAAACCGTCTTAGAACATAGCTTTCTAAGACGGGTTGTAGCTCACAACCGTCTTAGAAAGTCATTTTCTAAGACGGTTGTTACATAACAACCGTCTTAGAAATCACGATTCTAAGTTGGTTTTTAAGCAAAAGACCGTCTTAAAAAGTCATTTTTTACGATGGTCCTTTTGTAAAAACTGTCTTAGAGAATGCAGGAAGAATATCTCGTGTTGGTTGACAATGGTGTTGCATGGTTTCCTGGCAGTTGGTCGCGGCATGATTCGGTCTCGTGGTTCCATAGACTTAGACGTAGGATGAAAAGGTGGGTCACCGTGAGTTGCCATGGACGTGCTTACTAAGACGTAATCCGAACCTCTTTGAAAGAAAGGTTAGAAGTGTTTGAGAGCTTTATACTAAAAACAAACTTTATATTTTCAATTTAAAAATTCTCAAAAACAGTCGTGGATTTTAATTATGAATTGCAATTCATAACTTTGATAGCATCATCTATATTCTATAACTATATATAAATGGGATATCCTCGATCTTTTCGTCTTATACATTTTATTAGACACTTTTTTCCCTAAATTATACTACAATTCAGTTCCACTAATATATCAATCAAAGGATACATGGAATCAAAAATATAATCAGAAACTACACTTAATATTTTTATCCTCACAATTGTTTAATATTTTGTAACTGCACTTTTTATATTTGTAAGTATTCATAATAAGTAAGTAACTGCTCCCAAATGTACAGATTTCCTGTTCTCTCTTTTGTATTTTGTTTTCTCTTTATCATCATCTTTCTTTCTCTGTGTCAATGGTCGTGGCCAACACCAAACAATAACTCATCGCAAGAATTTAAAGAAGGAAAAAAGCTAGCATGGTTTTAACTAGAAGCAAGCGTGAATCTTTATCAAACAGCAACAGCAGACCCTGAAACACGTCCCTCTCAAATCTAAAGCATTAAAAGATTCTTTTCTTTATTAATTAAAATCTTTGTTGCTCCTTTCACCTTGATTCATTTCGATTTTTCACAGGTCAATCTGCCATATATAATGCAGAGTCTGAAAAGAGAGTGCAACTACATAAGAAACAATTGAAGAATAAAATTGGCGGAAAGAACTCATCAGATGATTGACTACATCGTTGCACTGACATAACCGGGTGTTAAAGTGAATCAAAAGCCAAAGGCAAGGAGTAGTAAGACTGGCAAGGGATCTTCCATGACAACAGCGGAAGAGCATGTATTGCCTCAAGCTAGCGGCATGAAAAGCAAGGCGACAATGAAGCAAACACAACAAATGGTGTGCTAACTCCACCATTTTGGTATTGTCTTTGTACACTATAACAGTTTATCCTTCTATTAAAAAAGAAAGGAAGGGGCATAGCATACCTTGGTGTGCATGGTTGAAGAGTGAATTTAGGAGAAGCCCACCACAATTTCTCTAAATCAGGTTATACATACCTCTGATAATAATAATTGAATTAGGGCTTTTGAGAAAGAAAAAAATAACAGAAATTATTAAAGCATTAGCTAATGGCGCCTACATTTTAACATTGATTTTATTTTCTTTACAGGGACCACTTTTTGTTGGGGACATTGTATTATTTTGCTTCTATCACATCCCTACCATCTCTCAAACTCACTCCCCCACCGCATGCATGGAAGGTTCTCCATGTTGCCATGTCCCTTAACATATATACTCTCCTGCTTGCACTTCTCCACACCAGATAACAAAATTCTTTAATCTTATCCTCATCTAAAGCATGAAAGCCAAAAAGAATGCCGGGAAGGTTTTTGATGTTGTGTATTCTTTAAATTAATAAAATTTATTTTCTATTTTAAAGAAAAAGCTTAAAAATCACTGCTTTATTTTCGTTAATGCGTTAGCAATTCTTTTATTTTCACAAATGAAATCAATTGTGAGGGTGTCGGACGTCGGAACTGGAGGTACATACTTGATAAGCAAATTTTGATATTCATAGTTTTAATCATTTTTTTAACAGAATTCATAGCTCTAATCTATACTATTATATAAAGAGAAAATATTCATATATCCATATTATGTTTCTCAAGAAAGTAGCAGACGGTAAGGAGCCAAAAATACCAAACAAAGTGAAGTTGGAACTCTGTGTCAATATTTGCCTAAGATTTCCATGAACATGGTGAAAGTGATGTGTCAACATTTGCTTAAAAATTGTTTGTGAATCATATATGAGACAAACAACTATAATCTTTTTCTAATATTTTATCTGTGTTAATATCTATTTCGGCCTTTTTTTATTTATTTTCTTCTCTTCTACCTCTATAATAATGTTTTTTTTTTTAATTCAAAGGATCCGGAGACCCTAATATCTCATGTGTATTGACATCTCTAATAAACCAAATTTTGAAACTATTCATTTTTTTAAAATTCATTTTTATTTTGATATTTGTTAATTTAAAAACTCATTTTGATTTTGAAACTACCCATTTTGAATGTGTATTGCTCATGCAAATAAATCAGTTTTAAGTAACACATGCATTAGATTTGCAGGTAACTATGTCTTTTTAATCTCTCATTCATGCTAATCTCTAATTAACCTATTTTCTAAACTTTCCTTTCTTTTAAACTTTTAAATTTACCAATTAAGTACTAATATACTGGAATTTAAAACTAACATTTTTAAAATTTTAAAACTCATACTTATTTTGAAACTACCTGTATTGGTTGAAATATGATAATTAAAGCTGTTCATTTTTAAAATTTTAAAAATGATTTTAATTTTAGATACTTGATAATTTTAAAAGTGATTTTGATTCTAAAACGGTCTATAATCACAACCGATGATTATACATGTTTCGTGCCTTGAAGGTTTTTCCATCCATGATCAAAATGCCTACTGTCATACATGATGTATGTTCAGGATAGACATGGGAAAACGTGCAGGGAACACTATTGAAAATGCTTTTGTATTTAATATTTGTTATAGCGTTAGTAAATTTCTCAACAAGTACTTTTCATCAATTTCTATTTTATGGTTTTGAATGTGAATCGGGAATTAGGGGTGAGACACTCTCGGAAAATGGACAACATTAAAAATGATTTGTGCACAATGCTTTTGTAATGGAGTATATAATAAATTGAAATTGGAGAATGCACATTTAGTATATTTGTTAGTTGTTAGTAAGACTGTTAGCAATTATGTTGAATGGTTAGCATTCCAGAATTTTTATAAATAGTAAGTTTTGGTAATCAGTTTATCAATTCAGTTTTGATCCTCTCATTCTTTGTTCAATAAAAATCATCGGGTTTCCTTCTACTCAATTGGAACCCCTTTTTCTAGTTGTTCTTCGAGTTTCCCTTACTTCCTAGAACAACCATATCAGGTGGTATCAACAGTCTTCTTTCCAGCGCACTTCCGCCATGGCAGAGAACACAAAGTTCCAAGCTCAGCTTCACGAAATTGAAGACCCCATCAACACAACAATGGAGGCACGTTTCATGGAGATTGGTGCTTCTCTTCAACACACCCTTGAAGAAATGTTTCAGCGTCAACAAACCTCCGGTAACGTTTCTCATCCTTATTCTTGCAATACATGTTTGGCTCGCTTGGATTTTCCTCGATTTTCTGGTGACGGGGTCAAGAATTGGATTACACAATGTGAAACCTTCTTTTCTGTCGATCAAACACCAGAAGACTACAAGGTGCATTTAGCGGTAGTCCATTTTGAGGGTAGAGCGCTTCAATGACACAGTGCCTTTGTCAAAACTATAGGTTTAGAAAACTTACCTTCTTGGACTGAATATGTGCAAATCTTGTTGGACCATTTTGGTGATGTGTGTGAGGATCCTATGGCTGATCTTATGAAGTTAAGACAAAAGGGAATTGTTTCGAATTATCATGCTGCATTTGATGCCCTTGTATCTCGCATTGACCTTCTAGAAGCTCACCAATTAAGCTATTTCCTTGGTGGTTTGAAATTGGAGGTTCAGATGATGGTTCGAATGTTCCAGCCAACCACAGTTAGGAAAGCCTTCTCATTGGCTAAAATGTATGAATCTGCCAATAATAACAATCCTGCACAACTTAAGAATTTTTCCAAAGCAACCCCTAATTTCAAGGCACCTCTATTGCCTACACCCTCCTCTACCTTGGACAATTCTAAACCTAAGGCACAACTCACCAAAAGCTTGACACCAGCATACATCAATGAAAGAAGGGCCAAAGGTCTTTGTTATTTTTGTGATGAACCTTTCACCCCTAATCATGGATTGACACATAGGAAACTTCAGATTCATGTTATGGAAATTGAAGACGAGTCAGATACTGAGTTGAGTTTGGATGGCAATGGGGATAACAATGAGACTAGTTCCTCGGATCCTTTGATTTCGGTTAATGCACTAACTGGTATGCCCAGTTTTAAAACTGTGAGAATTACTGGGTTTGTGGGCAAGAAACCTCTCCATGTATTAATCGACAATGGTAGTACTCATAATTTCTTAGACATTGATGTTGCTAGGAAATTAGGCTGCCAAATTTCCTCAATCAACCCTCTGAATGTAGTTGTTGCTGATTGAACAAAGGTTGTTGTTTCTTCAATGGTTAGAGGGTTCAAATGGTCCTTACAGCACACTCAATTTTCATCTGATATCATGCTACTGCCCTTGGGATGCTGCAACTTGGTTTTGGGCATTGAGTGGCTGGTCACATTGGGAGATATTACCTGGAACTTCAGCAAACTCACTATGCAATTTTCTGTGCAAGGTAAGAAACATGTTCTTCATGGTGCTACTACTAAGATCAAAACTTTGAGAGGCCAACACCTGTCTAAGGCATTGAATGCAGGTGTACACTTCTCCATGATACAGTTTAGTGATCAGAACACTAGTTTGCTTAGCTCATTAACAACTCATGCAACTGATTTTGTTGCCAATCCGGAGTTGGATCAACTGTTGCTAGACTTTGATGATGTTTTTCAAGAACCTTCAGGGCTGCAACCTAAGAGGGATAGACATGATCACAGGATTCCTCTTCTCCAAGGTGTTGATCTAGTCAGCAAAAGACCTTATAGATATGGGAAGCAACAGAAGGATGAGATTGATAAACTGGTGAAATAGTCCCTAGATTCTGGCATTATCCAGCACAGTACTAGTCCATATGCAAGTCCAGTGGTTTTGGTTGGCAAAAAAGATGGTTCATGGAGGCTTTGTGTGGATTATAGGGATCTTAACAAACATACAGTTAAAGATAAATTCCCTATCCCATTGGTGGATGACCTTTTAGATGAGCTTCATGGTTCTGTGATCTTTTCTAAAATAGATCTTCGTTCTGGTTATAACCAAGTGAGGATGCATGATGATGATATCCACAAAACGGCTTTCAAGACACATGCTGGTCACTTTGAGTATTTGGTCATGCCCTTTGGCTTGACTAATGCACTAGCCACCTTTCAAGGGCTGATGAATAAGGTATTCCAGGATTTCCTCAGGAAGTTCCTGCTAGTCTTCTTTGATGACATCCTCATTTACAGTAATAACTTTCCAGCCCATTTACAACACTTGCAACAGGTTTTGCAAGTTATCAGAAAGCATTCCCTTTTTGCTAAAAGGTCTAAATGTTACTTTGGAGTTAACTGGGTGGAGTATTTGGGTCACTTTATCTCTGCACTAGGGGTTTCCACCGATCCTAATAAGATAGCTACCATTGCTAATTGGCCACTGCCTCAGACTTTGAAACAGTTGAGAGGTTTTTTGGGGGCTTGCAGGCTATTATAGACGGTTTGTGAAGGGTTATGGAGTTGTTGCTAAGCCCTTAACTGATATGCTTAAGAAGGACGGTTTTGTTTGGTCAGCTGTTGCTAAGGAATCATTTCAGACCTTAAAGTCCAAGTAGATGGAGGCTCCTGTGTTGGCTCTACCTGACTTCAACAAAATTTTTGTAGTGGAAGTGGATGCTTCTAGAATTGGCTTGGGGGCAGTATTGATGCAAGACCACCACCCTTTGGCTTTTATCAGCAGAACTTTGAATTTACAGCAACAAACCCTTTCCACTTATGAAAAGGAGCTCTTGGTAATTGTTTTTGCTGTCCAGAAATGGAGATATTATCTACTGCCTAAGAAGTTTGTTATTAAGACTGACCACAGAAGTCTCAAATACATCCTTGATCAGAGATTAACTACCACCTTTCAACAAAAGTGGCTAGTTAAACTCGTGGAATTTGATTTTGATATTGAATTCAGGGAAGGTAGGGAGAATGTAGCTGCTGATGCACCTTCTAGGCTGGAATTTACTGAACCAACACAGTGCACTGCTCTTTAGGTCTTCCAACCTGATTCTGATCTTGTCCAACAAATCAGATCATCCTGGCAAGCTGACCCTATTCTCCAAAAGCTAATTTCTGAAATTCAGCTTAATCCTGCTTCTCATAAACATTTTGAATGGAAGAGGGATGATCTTAGAAGAAAAGGGAAGCTGGTTGTGGGAAAAGATATGAAACTTAGACAGGAGTTGTTTCATTGGTTCCATAATTCTGCTGTTGGAGGACATTCTGGCAGAGATGTAACCTTGACAAGGCTAAAATCTGTGGTTTATTGGAAGGGTCTTACCAAGGATGTAAGATCATTTGTGCAGAATTGTGAAGTGTGTCAAACATGCAAGTATGACAACAGTGCTTCTCCTGGCCTCCTTCAACCATTACCAGTTCCGGATCATGTGTGGCAACACATCACCATGGACTTCATTGAAGGTTTACCAAACTCTGGTGGCAAACAAGTGATCTTTGTGGTGGTCGATAGGCTCAGCAAAGCAGCTCATTTTATGGCCCTTTCTCACCCTTATACAGCTTCTGTTGTGGCTCAAGCATTCTTGGACAATGTTTTTAAACTTCATGGCTTCCCTAACACAATCACTTCAGATAGGGACTCTATCTTTGTCAGCCAGTTTTGGCAAGATTTGATGGCTTTTCAAGGGGTGAAAGTTCAGCTTTCCACAGCCTATCACCCTCAGACTGATGGCCAAACTGAGGTGGTTAATAGGTGCCTAGAAACTTATCTTAGATGTATGTGTTCTGATCAACCACACCAGTGGGCCAAGTGGCTACCTCTGGCTGAATGGTGGTACAACACTTGCTTTCACAGCAGCATACAAGCCTCTCCCTATGAAATTCTATATGGCCAACCTCCTCCAGCCTATCTTCCTTATTTACCAGGGGAGTCTAAGGTGGAACTAGTGGACAAAAGTCTTCAGAAGAGGGAGGGAATGCTCAGGATGATAAAATTCCATATGAGGAGGGCTCAAGACAAGATGAAGCAGTTAGCAGATAAACACAGATCAGATAGAAGCTTCCAAATTGGTGACAAAGTTTTTGTAAAGCTTCGGTCCTACAGGAAAGTCTCTGTAGCTTTTAGGAGTAATGCTAAGTTAGCTCCTAAATTCTATAGACCTTTTGTGATTGTGGATCGTGTAGGACCAGTTGCTTACAAGTTAAGCCTTCCACCACAATCTCAGATTCATAATGTTTTTCATGTTTCTCAATTAAGGAAACATGTAGGAGATGTTTCTACTTCTGCAACATTACCTACTGAAGCTGAACTTCAACAAGTAACCAGAGAACCTGAAGCTATCTTGGATTGCATGACTGTCAAGAGGGGTAATCAACCTGCAACTAAAGTGTTGGTCAAATGGAAGCATAGCTTGCCAGAAGAAGCAACTTGGGAATTCTACTATGATCTCAAGAGGAAATTCCCTCAGTTCCATTCTTGAGGTCAAGAATGTTCAGAAGATCAGGGAATTGTTACAGGAAATTGAGTATATTGTTGTAATTAGAAGCAGGCTTAATGAGTTTTTAGTTGTTAGTAAGGCTGTTAGCAATTTTGTTGAATGGTTAGCATTCCAGAATTGGAATTCTGTTATAAATAGCAAGTTCTGGTAATCAATTGATCAATTCAGTTTTGATCCTTTCATTCTGTAATCTCTCATTCTTTGTTCAATAAAAATCATCGGGTTTCCTTCTACTCAATTGGAACCCCTTTTTCTAGTTGTTCTTCGAGTTTCCCTTACTTCCTAGAACAACCATATCAAAATAGAAATTGTGAAATATGAAATCAAAACTTAAACGATATATTCAAATACTATCAACATATAGATTGTATTGTTAAAGGTTTTCTTGTGTTGATCCAGGTTTAAGATAATAGGTCAAATTAATGATGATAACATGGGTATTGGTTGATCATGTTTATTCTTAAATACGAGTAAAAAATTTGAATTATATTTTTTAAAATACTAAATGTATAATTTATTGTTTATACCTCACAACCCAAAGATATTTTTAGCTCATAATTCAAAGATTTTTCTTGTTTTGTTTATATAGAGAAAAGAGAAATTGTTGTCCAAAGGAGTTGAACTGCTATATGGATCCCATGTAACAAAAGGAAAATCCACAAGAGCTTTAGAAGAAAATATAATTGATGAGGTGCAATGATAAATTAAAGAGGAAATTACATCCGCATCTCCTGTGTTTTGCTTAAATTTCATTTGATATTCCTTTTTTTTTCACCCTAAAAAAACTCCTTAATTGTTTAGCTCATATTACACTCAAACCTCTATCCTAAACACAGTTTAATAATTTAACAGAAAGTAGGCACATATTGATCATATTACTTTTAATGAAATTTTATGTTTAAAATATTATCATCTTCTTCCTCTCAGCCTGAAAATATTTTAAGACTCTTGTTTCATTTTGTTTTTTATCTAATTGGACATGAACTCAACTTTTTGTTAGTCTTTTGTTTCAAATTTAGTGTTTTGCTCTTGCATTTGTGTTCCTATGGTCCCAAACATCAACACTATTTTAATCAAAATAATAAACAAATGATTTTTAGTTCATCCATTATGTTTCATGTGGTTCCAAATATCAACACTATTTTAATCAACACTAATAAGCAAATGATTTTAAATATCATAAGTGATCCCAAACTAGTCCCCATTAAAACCCATTCAAAAATAGACAACAATAAACAATCAAAATTAAATAAATATTCTTAAAAAGTAATCCATATAAAAGGTCCAATAGTCACTTAAAAGCAGAACCCTAGTGTGAACATAAATTGTGGAACAGGAAGAGAAACAGAGGAACAGTGGAGAACTCACGAACTGGAAGAGGAACAATGGAGAACTCGTGAACTGGAAGATGAACGATGAAGAACTCACGAATGGTGAAGAGGAATGAAACGTGAACATCGTGAGAGGAAGGGGAACTCGCACCCGTGGACGCTAAAGAAGAACTCACCAACAAGAGAAAAATGAACAATACTCGTGAATGGAGAAGAGGAATGAAACGTGAATCCTAAATTCTGAAACTAATTGGGAGGGGATAATTTGGATTTTATAATTAAAATATAAAGACAATTTTGTCTCCTCAAATATTTTAATTTAAGTTAGTTAATGGCGTTAACATAAGGGGTAAAAGTAATGTGAAAAAAGGAAGGAGTATCAGGTGAAATTTGAACAAAACATAGGGATTACTCTAAATTAAAACATTTGACCTTTAAATGAATTAGTTCACGCATGGTTATGTATATTTAGTCTTCTTTCAATTTTGTTCTTATGACATTTATACTATTTTAATTTGATATGCTACCTTCATTGAACTCTTAACAATGAAGCCAAACATATTTGGTACTATGATTTGAATTTATCTTATTTTGAAACATTGAGTTTAGTTGATAACTTGATGTTGTATAGTACAAGGTTTTTGTTACTTTCATGCATTACTTGACTATGGTTTAGTTTTTCTAATTCATGAAATTTCTTTTTTTTTTTTTTTTACTTTAGTCTTATGTTCATATATGTGGTTTTATCACCAATAAATAATCTGTTAATGAAATTCAATACAGATAATATAGTTTGGTGCATATATAGGTCAAGGTCATAAGTACTCTCACTCTCTACTTGCACTTTAAAAGAGTGAAAGCAACATCATGGAAGTATTCATTTGGTTGTTTGTTTGAAATCTTCAGCTTGACAATTTACTTCTCTGTAGTTCATATTTTCATTGTTTTGTTAATGTTAGATGTGATTGAGCGTTTTTAGTTAAATATTTTTATATTCTTCTTAGCTTATTTGACTTCTCTTGAACTTTTATTTTCTCATTCTAATTCAGTTTTTGTCTTAGGCAAGCAAGTGGGCTTACTTGCTAATTGTTGCTTATTTTCGGATTTTATGCTCACTTGACCTATCTTCCTTGTACAGGACCTATAGAGCTCTACCGAACTCCGAATGGAGCATATGAGTAGTCCTTGGAAAGACAAGGAAAAGATCCACAAGTTTGTTAAATATAAGCCGATGTCAATTCTATTATTTGGATGGTCATTTTAGGCTTGGAAGTCAGAAATACTGCATTTGAATTTTGGGGTGCGAGTTGGATTTTTATTGGTGTAAATAGCATAATTAATTAGAATAGATGGACCTATTCATGATCCATTCTTTCCTTCTGACTTAGTCATTATATGCTAGTGAATATTACATTATATTTTAGCAAAAACATAATTTACATTTTTTTTAAGTTTTCAGAATCAAAACCCTTTCTCTTATTTTCTCTCAACTGTTCTTCATTATTCTTCACTGTTCTTCGTTTTCGTTTTCTGTTCTTCCATTTTTGTGCACCAATTTCGTGGGGCTTTCATTGATGATGATCATGGGAGGCTAAACAATTAATCAATTCAAGAATTCAGTCCAAGCAAATGGGAATTTGAGTCCTGGTTTAGTATTTCGAATTTTGTGTGAATGAATGTCACTTTCTTCTTCAATCTTCTATTCAATTTTCATGATTATGAATGTGTTTAGGATTGAAAACGGATTAGGTTATGGATTCATTTCCTAATTTCAAATTGTAATCACAGATTAGTTGAATGATATTTCAATTAGGTTTGTGATTTCAATTAAGTTAGGAGTTAATTCGATTGAACTGCTTCTTATGAAATTGAATGAACTTTCATAACATAATCATTATCTAAGAACTATGATAATTACCATTGTTTTGTTTGGTGAATTGGATTGATGCTCTTTAATCTGTTTTACATTACCTCTTGTCAATTTGCATTAGTTTATACATTTTCTGCAAATTTTACTTATCGCATGCAAACTGTTTGACAAAAATCCCCTATTGTTTATTAGTGAATTGAAGTTGAAACCATATTGATAGTGTCTCTGAGTCGACCTAGGTTAATCTTGTGCTACAGAATTAGCGTAGTTTAATTATTTTGAAGTGATACGACATCGTTAATCATTGTGCCGACATGATTCAAGTATTGACTCGGCCATCAAGTCGAACCCAAATTTTATAAAATGAGAACTCTCAGTGACACAATCTATGCACGAATCGAACTTTGTTTCAAAGGCGCAGTCTAAAGAATCATTCTGCTCTAGGGGTGAGAGTGAAACTTGAGATGCAGAATTTGAAGTTGGAGGGGGATAATTTTCTGGTTCAGAGACTAGGGGAATCCTAGGGTTTGAAGTTTTGAGATTTTTTGCGCTGGGTTTCTTTGTGTTACTAGAACCACCAGAGGGTCCTCGCAAAAGGTCTTTCTCCCTCTCCTCTTCTGAAGGGGAAACCCAAAAATCCACCACCCAGTTTTGCGTGGAAGTACCTTACGCAAATGTGCTTCTTCCTTAGGAGTAAGTTTCATCTTAGGAGAGTTGGGATTTGGTGAAAGGGTGAAAGTGAGGAATGAAGAAAATAACTCAAGAATAGAAACAAAACCCAGAAGGAGAAAAGGGACAAAGAAAGAGTTACAGAAATAATGCGCGAGTACAAAAAGAAATAATAAAATCCTAATAAACGATGAAATTGTAAATGCAAAAGAAGTTTAGGGCAGGAAAGATACCTGAAAGAAGAGAAATCTGAGAATTTGGTGGAGAAATGATGAACAACAAGAAGAAAGATGCGCAAGAGGTTGGCAGAGAAAAGCAAAGGCAAAAGGTTCGCGACAAGGAATAGAAGGAATGAAATGGGGAAAATGGTTTGAAATAGAATGGGGAAAATGTAACCGCCAGAAGCATGAAACGACGCGGAGGTACAGTTGGCACGAATGAAACGCCGCGAGGGGGCAAAAGAGTAAAACCCATTTAATAGTTGGGGGCAATAAAGTCAGGAAGGTCTAAACGTCATGATTAAAGTATGAAATGAAATGGCGACGCATTTAAACGAGCGAACAACACGCTACAGTTATGGATGGGACATAATGACAGCATTTTAGTGACCTTCTCTATTCTAGTTGAGTGGAAATGAATCGATTGAATGAACCCGATAACACAACACTTCGGTCAGGACAAAGAAGTGAATTGGCCTTGGTGGCCTTGGCCTAGAGTAGAACCCGGTAAAAATGGCCGATGTAAGAAGAAGAACACCCCGGCACATGATGAGCACTGGATGGTTCGCGGAACGGATCAATAAGTCAAGGTCAAGATATATGCACCCTGGTTGTCGAGAGACCTCGAAAATCGGGCTAGGGGACAACTGTTACGGATTTACAATTGGACCTAGTGCTAAGGCCCATTAAGGGATTGTGGATTAAAGACCTTAACTGAAAACAGAATACGGACCTTGTCAATTACGGACATCGTGATAACAAAGTAGTTAGATATCCCGGCCGTGATTCTCAGGCACGTTCAACAACTAACAAAGAGGTATGTGCAGTATAAATATGAGATGGTTGCAAAGGAAAAGGTACACATATTCTCGTTCTCTCTCTTTTCCATTCACACTGTGCACACACCTCACCCCACTGGTTAAGTTTCGTTTCGTGCATAGTGATCATCTTCTGGAGGTATTTTCTTCCATATAAATACCTTAAGAGAGAGTTTGATCTGATATCAAATTACCAGCAATCCTTACTGGACACTTGTGTTCATAAAACAACTGAACATTTATTATATTAACTCTCCTTATATAGAACAAATTCTACATAGTAGACCAACATAAAATCTTTTGGAGGCTTCCCATAAAAAACAAAAGTAGCTAGGTCCTTATTCTGATTATACCCCAGCCATGAGCCTCTCAAAATTTACAAAATTTAATATTATCTATAAATGACATGGACATTTTCCAGAAAATTAGACACTACTTATGATAAAAATAATATCAAAACAATGAAATCTTAATTTTTTATAAGATATTTTAATAAATAAAATGGAGTACTTTTTATAAAGTGTATTTCATCTTTGATTTAAGAGTATTAATTAAAAAATTAAAAGAAGATTTTTTTCATTAACAAGACTCTAACAAATATTTAGGAGAAGAGATTATACTTATGTGGATTATACTGAGCCAGTAGTCTTGTAAGGTTTTGTTTGGTAGTATAAAAGATAAAAATAATTGTGAGGAGAAAAATTAAGTTAGAGGATAAATATCTTCAAGACTTTAACAAACAAATAAAAATTATTTTATTATTAGAGTTATATCTATTTATATTATATGTAAAAGAAATTTCAACTTTTGTGAGTTGTTGGATTGAGATTTTAATTTTATGTGGATAAATCTTTAAGGACAGTGTATCTAATACACGTCTTAGACTAATATCATTATGTGTTGTTGAACTCTATGAGTTGGAGATTGAGTTGAGGTTCGTGTTCATAAAATATTATGTATTCATGAGATTGTGGTTCGTGATTAGACCTTCCTAGAACAACATATCTTTATCACATTATTAGTGGGGTGTATTAGGTTTCATGTTTGATTATATATCACTAAATTTATTTAATTTAAAATAATTTATTATGTTAAAATTATGTGTGTGTTAAATATACAATAAAAAATGTAGTGTTATATGTATCAACATTAATTATTTTTTTACATAATTGAGCTATTAATTTATAGTTTAATTTATTATTTTTTAATTTAAAATAATTTATTATGTTAAAATTATATGCTATCAACATTAATTATTTTTTTACATAATTGAGCTATTAATTTATAGTTTAATTTATTATTTTTTAATTTAAAATAATTTATTATATTAAAATTATATGCAACATATAATTTTAACATAATAAATTATTTTAAATTAAATAAATTTAGTGATATATATATATATATCAATATTAATTAATTTTTAACATAATTAGTCAATTAGTTCAATTGATTAGAACATCGTGTTAATAACTTAAAGGTCACAAGTTCGATACCTAAAATCACCTTGTGTATGCATCCCAAATGGTAATGACATTACTTGTTTATCCTGGTGCAATTAAAATTAGATTAAATGTTTCCAATATTTTTTTGTGTTTAAATTTGTGACAACTTTTAATCTTATTTTTTTTTTCTTATTTAATGTTTATATTATGAACTCTTTGCATCCAAATAATTATTTTGGCTAAAATATTGTTATATGTAAAAGACAATGCATAAAAGCATATCAATGAAACTCAAATAAAAATGTTGAATAGATGAGTAAGGCTTAAATATAACGGTTAAATTAAATTTCTTTAATTTATGTTATAATATTGTTAAAATAAATTTATTTTTTCCTTCCTTAATATCAACTAATTAAACTAATTTATTTATAAAATATAAAACATGGGGATGAATATCCATGTAACTTAACTAATTTATTAAGAAAAAATATTTTATCTAACCTATAAATTATGAGTAAAATTAGTTCCTAAACAATAACATTTAAATTATTAGAGTGATTTTTTTTTAATTTGGTGTAATAATTTCAATATAAGTGTATTTTTTATTGCTTACCATCACGTGATTGAATTAATTTATTCAATGTTTAAATATAAAATAGTTGTTATAAAACATTATTTATT
>PYAF01000352.1:2412769-2436512 GCA_007407185.1 Glycine tomentella
TTTTTACTATTAAGATTTTGTAGTTTAAAATTTTAATGAATTTAAAAAATATGAATTCATAAGATTTGAAAGGATATTATGAATTTTTAATATTTTAAAATATTTCATGAATTTTTACAAAAATATTCAAAATAATTGATAAAGATCTATAATTTATTTACCTGATATTTCAAAACTCATCCTATACAAAGAATTATAAACCTATTATATAACAAATGAAATTTCTCTAGCACATTTACAAACACAATAAACTTATTCTCATTCTCCTTCGATCATCAATTATGTTAATAATATAAAAAATTATATATTGTAATATCTGTTAGCAAACAAAAATACGTCAAACAATTATTTTAAACCCCATTTATAGATAGACCAAAATATCCATGTACAAAAAAATCATTTATATATTTTTTCACTTATACATGAGTCAATTTTTCACATTTATTAAAAAAAAATATAATCAAGATATTCCAAAATTCAAAGAATTGCTAATGATTTTCATATCACTAAGTGAAGAAAGAAAAAAAAAACATATCAATTGACACAAAGAAAGAAAATCCCATAAAATCTCAAGGGTTTGAGTGAGATTGTTTGATATATATTTTTATTAAAAAGTCTCACAAAATTCATTCTAAAAAAGGATCTATCAAAATTTGTATATTTTTAAATACTAGTTGATTTTTTTAAGTTATAAAATATCTTAATTGAATACTAATATATATTATTAAATTCCTTAAAAAATTCTAATAATCTTGATTGAATATCATAAGACTTATTTCTATCATTTAAAAATCTTGATTGAATATTTCAAAAAAAAAAAGAAAAAAGTCTTTTAAAATTCTTTTAAATTCTAATTGAATACACCCATAATATTTAATTTGGTTTTACATTTAAAAAAAAACATTTGCTATTACTATTACAATAATTTTTTTACCTAATAAAAAATTGGTTTTTTAAATCAAACTTTTATGATGAATTTGTTTTCATTAAATCAAATAGGAAGAAATTATATTTAATTCATTGTAGAAACAATTTAACTAAAATTACACTAACAATTAAATTATTAAAGTGAAATACGAAGTATTAGATTACAATTATAATATTATAATTTGTTAACCTAGTAAAAATTTGAATTTCTTAACTTTGGGATGAATTTCTTTTTATTAAATCAAATAGGAAGAATTTATATTTAATTCACTGTAGAAATAATTTACGTAAAACTACACTAACAGTTAAATTATTAAGGTGAAATACGAAGTACTAGCTAGCATTATTGTCAGCGTTCCTCCTCCCACTGTGATGTGTGAACAAAAACTTCCTTTGATAGACGAAACGCTGCGTTGAGAGTTGTGGCGCCCAAATTCTGCACTGAACCGAACTCTTTGTTCGTTGGCGTTGTGCTCTCGCCGAAGGATTCGTTTCAATTCGAAAACTCTCTGAAGGTGATTCTTGCCTTTTCTCTCTGCTATTCCACTCTTCAATATTTTCTGGACGTTCTCAGAACTCTTCATTTTTCCAAATTTTCAATTTCAACTCACCGTATTTTTCTTTTTGGTTATTCAAAACCGCGAAATCCGTTCTTCAATCGTCCGAGGTTGCGTTCTCTTTTAGGGTTTTATGTCTGCCCTTAAGGTCTTCGATAAATGTTTTCATTGCTTTGATTTGTATTCGAATCTCAGCTTCAGATTTTTCGAATTTAGGTTTGTAATAAATGAGTTGTTTCTTTAGTTCAATTATTTATTTATGTTTTCACTGTGAGGATGGTACAGGTTTCTGGTTTTATTTAATTAGTAGCTAATTAGTTATTTGATCAGGGTAAGATGGTTTTGGTATGATAGCTAGTGTTTATTTGATTAGGGTTATTTAGTTATTTGATCAGGGTACGGTGTATGTTTGTTAGTTAGTTGATTTCTTATTTAGTTTATGGTTTTGGTTTGTTAGTGTTCTGATGGATGTGGAGTGGTCTGATTCACGGTACGATGGTAGAAATGATAAGGAGGATTCCCCGGTGAGGGATCAATATGATGATGATGGGGCGGAGAAATCTAGCAAGCATAGAGGCAAGGACAGGAAGAAGGAGCACCGTCGGGAACAGCCAAAGGATGCTTCAAAAGAAGGAAGGGAACGGAAGAAGGAAGATAGGGACGAACGTGAGAAGGATCGTGGTAAAGATAAGGCAAGGGAGAAGGATTATGATAGGGAGAAATATAGGGAGAAGGAGCGTGAGAGGGAAAGGGATAAGAAGGACCGGAGTAAGGATAAAGAGCGTGAGAAGGAGAGAGAGGTGGAGAAAGACAGTGATAGAGTGCGGGAGAAAGAGAGGGGTAAAGAGAAGAGCAGAGATAGGGATAGGGAAAGGGAAAGGGAGAAAGAAAGGGATAAAGCAAAGGAAAGAGAGAAGGAGAAGTATAGAGATAGAGAGAAGGAGAGAGAAAGCTATAGAGATGGGGACAAGGATAAGGGGAAAGATAAAATTAGAGAGAAGGAGAGGGAGACTGATCGAGACAAAGAAAGGACGAGAGATAGAGTGAGCAGAAAGACTCATGAAGAAGATTATGAACTGGATAATGTTGATGATAAAGTAGACTACCATGACAAGAGAGATGAGGAGATTGGCAAGCAGGCAAAGGATTCAAAGCTTGACAATGATAATCAAGATGGTCAAACATCAGCACATCTGTCATCAACAGAACTCGAAGACCGCATCTTGAAGTAAGTAATTTATCCTTACTACTTATATTTGCTATATTTTCTTTTACTTGTGTAGTAGTATTAACTACTGGACTCTCCAATGTCAATTTGAAGCCTATCATTTATTACTTTATGCTTCAGTCTTGGTAGGTTGTTGGGGTCCTGCTTATAATGTTGAGGGCTCTTTCTTAAAATTCAGTCAAAGTTACTTCATTGTTTCTTAAGATAAGATGAATGATTGGATGATCACAAATTTTTTTAACCTTGATTGTAGTTGTGAATGATTTTATATATCATTTTTATTTTTTAAATCGCAGGGGAGTAGTATGTGACTACTAGGTATCAGTATCACGTAATCACTAAATGCATGAAAGTTGAGAATCTTTTCTGGAATTACTTCTTTGTTGTTAGTATTACAGTTATGATTTGGGCTAGTCAAATTGTAATATATGACTATATGTTACTTCACATATTGTGTGCATTGGCCAAATACACATTTTATTGATATGTTGCTTGCTTATTAGCCATCTGGAACCTTTATATTTACCAGGATACAGAATCTCTGTGCTCTTGATTGCAGTATGTAACATTTCATTCATTACCACATCATTTTTTTGTTATATATATATATATATATATATATATATTTTAAATTTTGTAGTAACTGAATTGTATGTAGTCTTTCTGTCTGCATCTTGTATGATATAGGATGTCAAAAGGCTTAGGAGTTAATGGGGTTTAAACATTTTCTTGGGTGGATTATTGGTAGAAAGTAATTGAAGGTTCACTGAGTGTATTTGTTGGTGATGAGATTTCGGACGCCATGGGATAGTTCTAAGGTTCAAGTTAAACATTAATTGGATGCTGTAAACATGCAAGAATGGGGTAGAAGAGAATAGGATAGAAGATAATAAGAATAAAAAGAAACCCCGTTTTCACCCTATAGGACACCTTGGATAGGCATCACACTAGGCAATTGTACCACAACCAAGAAGCAATGTTGCCATAATTAATACCTATAGAACAAGGACCTATCCTAACTGTTTAAATTGCATCACGCCTTGGATTGAAACTGTTTAAATTGGCCTATCCTAACTGCTCCTACCAGGAATATTTTCTAATCCTGTAAGGATGTGTACTCTACAACTAATCACAAGGAAAACATGACATGAAAGACCCATTAACACCTATAGAACAAGGACCTATCCTAAATACAACCCATGACCAGGAAATATGGGAATTTCTAAAATTAAAAAAAATTAAGAGTAACAATGTCCATATCTGCGAAAGTCAATCAGCCAGATCTATGAAATATGACAAGCAGACTCATAAGTAACCATATGTAAACCAGTGTGGTTGGAAGTTTTATAGTAGAGGGGGAAGGGAAGTGGTGGGCAAGGAGAGAGAATTACTTCCCATTGTTTGGATGTTTATCAGGTTATATAAGGAAAGCATCTGCTTCTATTGTTTAGGAGTTCTCAAAATTAAATGAATGAAGCCCCCCCTCCTCTCCTCCTCCTTGTGGGTCTCCTTTAGATATTTTTAAAAATGAAGTGCCATTATGTTATTTTAGACCTTTTTTTTTTCTTCCATAAGGTTCTCTAGCTTCTGAGAAAAACAATGTTATCAGTTCTCACTTTAGAAAATATCTGATTATTTTAAATAAATTTAAACATTATATTTGTAAAGCACAAACAAATAGATCTTGAATAAAAAGCACCCTTCTCCTTAGGTGGAAGGAGGAGGAACACATCTTTCTCCTTTTGCTTCCTTACAAATCTTTTAAACAAGGATTTTATTTACATTCCCCCTTCCCATCCAATCCAAAGATAACCTAATGCTCTTTAATTTTAGGCTTTTTTAATGCTAGCATTTCTGCTATCAACTTGTCGACTTGTTTTGATGATCGTGTTCTTAATATTATATTTCTAGGTTTAAAACTTAAAAGTATGAGACTTTAATGTTGTGACAATATTCTTTTTATTTTGGATAAGGATGAAAGAATTAAGGACAAAGAAACAGCCTGAAGCCGATTCTGAGATCTCAGCATGGGTTAATAAAAGCCGCAACATAGAAAAGAAAAGAGCATTTCAGCTATCGAAGATTTTTGAGGAGCAGGTTTTTTCCACCTTTATCTCGTACCTAGAATATGTTCTGTAAGATATCTCCCAATTTAAATATGTAATTAATACAACATGATCAAAATTTTCACAGGACAACATTGCAGTAGAGGGAAGTGACGATGAGGATACAACCCAACACACTGGTAAACTTCTTTAATTCTTTTTTCTCCCTTCCAGCTATTGCCCAAAGAAATTTACTTTTTGAATACCCAATTTATTGTTAGAGATTTTCGGGATAACTTTAGGAACAGTTGGAAACTTTTGGGGTTCCTAAATTTCTAAATGTTATTATTTACTCCTGTGACATGCATAATAATATGAAAGATTATACAATACACACACACACACACGCATTAAATAAAACATTATAGGTTCATTATATTATCCTAGGAGAATTAATTTAAACCTCATGACATATTTTAATTAAAGATGGTTTTCTTGTGAAAATAAAATGAGAAGAATAAATAAATAATATAAGTTTTACTACTTCTCTCTGAGAACAATTACTTTTTACATCATTATGCTAATTATATTCCCAATCAAATTAAGCAATTTAATCAATAGGTAGCTCCTTGTAATTTCATTAGAATTTGAATTAGGTCCCTATTGTGTAAAAATTTTTAATGAAGTCCTTGTAGTTTTAAAGTTTTATAACTAACTCCGTAAGAAACCGAAGAAACTAAATGGCTAATTCAATTAATCTCTCAGTGCCAACTGCCAAGCAATTAAAGTTGAATCGTACTCTTGCTTTAGTGGTTTAGTTATTATTGAACACCTTTATATATACAGAGAATTTAGGGATTTCGTGATAAATGTATTTTAAGAAAAAGGTTTTGTGAAAAAGCCAAGAGGTTGCTCAATATTGATAAAATTTTAAAACTATCAGGATTTATTTATAAGTATTTAAACTACAGGGACCTAATTAAAAATCTAATGAGGTTATAGGAACCTACAAATTAATTTTTAGCCTTAAATTAAATAAAGTAAAATAAACTGGCCACATATATGATTGCTGATGGCTTGATTATTAAAATAAAAGCTCAAGTTCTATGGCAGCAATTTGATTGCTGTTGGTTGTGATGACTGTGTCAGTGGGAGATAGCATCAGTGTTGCCTCAATGTGTCATTTTGCAGTCGCTGGCTACAGTGGCTGGCTCATTTAGGAGTGTTTTTATGGAATGGAAATCAAGGATGTGTCATGGCCAATTCATAGCTATAGAAGCCAGTCTACTAACATGCAAAATATCCATTTTGCCCACCCCCTGTTTTAATTAGCCAGCTTATTTAAGATTTATTTTAGGATTTCCTACCATGTTCTGCTTCAGAACTTCTTTAGGGTTAATTTTTCCATTTGGCAAACCAGCAGCTAAAATGCAGAAGCTCTATTTTTATAGAGTCTATGTCTGGAAAAAATAAGAAGAGGCAGGGAAAGAATGATGAGGTGGCAGAGAGAGAAAGGGGTGAGCAAATTGTATGAGGGATTCTGTTATATGGGGATTGTGTAGGGAGAGAAAGGGTATGATGAGAGAATCATTTTTTAGTTACGGGCAGAGAAATTTCTATTCTCTGAAGGTGCATAGCTCTGTGGGCAGTAGGAATAGTTCCTTCCTCTGCATTTTTCCTTTTATATCAGAAATTATATGTTGGTTGCTTTCCATTATCAATCCATTTTATCTCTATTTGTTATTCTGTGAATTTGGTTTGCATCATATTCCAAGCTCAGGTTTCAATTTTTTAGGCCTTATATTAATGATGATTGTGTGTAGACTATGACTTTTGAATGTTGATTATTAATGATGGATATGTTTTTAGGTTTAAGTAAATTTTTGTAACAATTTGTATGTGTGTAACATAAACATAAACATAAAATTTATCTGTTATATTTTATATAGTGTGCACATCCAGCTACACATTATACTGCAGTAGTGCAATAGCAGTTGGGAGTCTATCTTTGCCACAATATTGACAATTATGGTTGATGTACAACCTGATTGATATTGCTATCCAATGCCACCTGAAAAACTGATGTTAAAACCCTAAACTTTATCCAGCAGCTTAGGGCATTTAAGTTATTTCTTGGGGGTTATGAATCTTTGTTTGATTGTTTGATAATCTGGTTGGTAAAATATACTTGTATATTGAATGTCTGACAGATAACTTGGCGGGGGTGAAAGTTCTTCATGGCCTCGATAAAGTTATGGAAGGCGGAACTGTAGTTCTAACTATTAAAGATCAGCCCATACTTGCTGATGGTGATGTTAATGAAGGTACAACTGCTTGCTGCACCTGTTATATTATTCAAGTTTGAAGTCTGTGAGTGACACATCTTTGTAACAGCTTTTGTACTCACGTGGCAGATGTTGACATGCTTGAGAACATTGAAATTGGAGAACAGAAGCGACGAGATGAGTCTTATAAAGCTGCAAAAAAGAAAACTGGCATATACGATGATAAGTAAGATGTTCATTACTGTTTTCAATCTATAATAGAAATAATGGAAATATTAACCAACATGAACTAATGGAATAGAAAGAAATCATATGAAGCCTGTGTTCTCAATTTCAGGTTCCATGATGACCCCTCCACGGAGAAGAAAATGCTTCCACAGTATGATGATCCAGCTGCAGAAGAGGTTTGCTGCTTTTTCTTGTTACATTTCGAAAAATAGATGATGAGTAAGGTAGTTTTTGTGAATGCTTGTACTCATTAGATTCTTTTATTCAGGGTTTTACTTTGGATGGAAAGGGACGATTCTCAGGTGAAGCTGAGAAGAAACTTGAAGAGGTTAGTTATGCTTTTCTTTTACTTTATGAAATAATGTTCCTAGTAAGTAACCAAGTTTCTAATTTTTCATGTTTGAGTTTTCTGTGATCAGAATATTGTCACATTGTTTGTGACTGCCATTAAGTTGGTCACATGAATGTCATGTTTATGTGTTTTGCTTTTTTCTTTTTCTTTTTTCCTGAGAGGTATCTTTTTTCTACCTATTACCAGCTGCGAAGAAGGTTAACGGGTGTTTCCACGAATACCTTTGAAGATCTAACTTCATCTGGAAAGGTATCATCAGATTACTATACTCACGAAGAAATGCTAAAATTTAAGAAGCCCAAGAAGAAAAAATCTTTGCGGAAGAAAGATAAGCTGGACATCAATGCCCTTGAAGCTGAAGCTGTCTCTTCAGGATTGGGTGTCAGTGATCTTGGTTCTCGGAAAGATGTAAGGAGGCAAGCCATCAAAGATGAGCAAGAAAGATTGGAGGCTGAGATGAGAAGTAATGCTTACCAGTCTGCTTATGCTAAAGCAGAAGAAGCCTCCAAATTGCTGCGTCTGGAACAAACGCTCAATGTTAAAACAGAGGAAGATGAAACTCCAGTTTTTGTAGATGATGATGAGGATCTTCGTCAGTCCTTAGAGAAAGCGAGAAGATTAGCTCTTAAAAAGAAGGAGGGAGAAGGGGCAGCTGGTCCTCAAGCTATTGCGTTGCTTGCATCCTCAAATCATAATAATGAGACTGATGATCTAAACCCTACAGCTGGAGAGTCACGAGAAAACAAGGTGGTCTTCACAGAGATGGAAGAATTTGTCTGGGGTCTCCACATTGATGAAGGTAATTTTTATTTATGTGGTTGTCTAAATAATGAATTTCATACTAGAGTATTATAAGTATGACTGTCATGATTAAATGTAAAAGTGGATCAGTTTTCTTTTTATTTCCATTTGGTTTGCTGGAATTCTGTTGTTTCTTTTGGCAATCTTCTATTTAATATTTACTTCCATTGTGCTTTTGTTATTGACATCTATGTCAATGATGCAATAATAATTTGAATGTTTGTGTAATTATTCTTTTTTATGTTGAATATAGTAGGTGTTCTGACAGAAATGTTTTGTTAGCTTGTTGTTAGTCCATAAAGTATTAATGGTGAAGCTGATAAGTAGATATAACTTAGGTATGTTGCTCTCTACATTTCAGAAGCACGTAAACCAGAAAGTGAAGATGTTTTCATGCATGATGATGAAGAGGCTAATGTTCCTGATGAAGAAAAGATTAATGAGGCTGGTGGATGGACTGAAGTTCAAGAAACTAATGAAGATGAACAACGCAATACAGAAGACAAAGAAGAAATAGTTCCTGATGAAACTATCCATGAAGTTGCTGTAGGGAAAGGATTGTCAGGTGCTTTGAAACTGCTTAAAGAGCGAGGAACACTTAAAGAAAGCATTGAATGGGGTGGCAGAAACATGGACAAGAAGAAAAGTAAATTGGTTGGGATCGTAGATGATGAAGAGAAGGAAGCGCAGAAGACAAGGGAGATTCGCATTGAAAGGACAGATGAATTTGGGAGAATTGTACGTTTTCCACATTCTTCACCTCTTATTTTTGTTTTTATATGGCACTAGATCATATTATGTTGTTTTTTTATCACTGCATTGACATTTTTGCCTTGAACAATAATCTTTAGAGACAAACTTTATGATCACTTAATAATCTTATACACATTTAATTTCATTAATTCAACTGTTTGTTTGAGAGTTCTCAATAATTAAGTCAAGTATGCACAATTTCAATTTATAACTTATTGATATTTAAGCAACTTTATTTTAATGATAATACACGTTTCAAATTATAAGTGTTAGTTATAAGACTACATATGAATGTTCAATTTATCCAAAATTTGGTACGCATGATCATCAAGATAATATCACATAATTCATTGGTTGGGTTTTTCAAATATGTATTCTAGAATTAGTTAAGTGGACCAAGTTTGCGAGACTCACTCCCGGTGTTTGTAGATACCCATAAAACTATGGTTCGTCAATTTTATTTACCTGCCATCATTTCCCCTAATCTCCTATTTATTTTTTGGCTTTTTATTGTTTTTCATTTTTCTTGATTGGATTGATTTAGTTGTGTAATTGTTAGGCTCTGAATGTGCTGATGGCAATATTGTATTTTATGTGAATTACTGAGACTGAATTTAACCTTTTAGGTCCACCGATTACAAATCAATCTTTTGAGTCTGAGTAAGAAATTCAAATTTGTGTATAATTGATATATGCATGAAGACTTGTATAAATATGCTGTGTGTGTGTGTGTGTGTGTGGTAGCAGTGCTTTCAGGACTGCGAGTTTACTCTCATACTTGCATGATTTTGCAATTTTTTGGGGTCCAACGAGCTTAATATCATGGATGGTCACTTGCAAAGCGGATCACAGCTGGATTGTGAATTTTCTCTTCAACTCGCAGGATTGTTGGTCCTGAATGAGTTCCGATGAGATGGCCTTTCTGGTTCGAGTTTGGCCTGACCCAGTTTGAAAACATGTAAAGCCAACTGTTAGGCTTCCCAAAATGAAAACCAAAATCATGCTCAATGCATAGACGAAGAACGTGCACTACCTGTCTTTCTCTCCATCTTGTTCACTGCCTTTTCTGTCTCCTTCTGATGTCGGCGCACCCTCTTGCGTGCTCTTCTTCCTGTTTGAAAAAATCTGTTGCTCTATTCTCTGTTCTTGGTTGAATTTTTGCTTCTTGTTGCTTGCAGCTGCTTTTCTTGCTTGCCTACTCCAGCTGTGTATTGCATGCTCTATTGGGTGTTCACTATTCTGTATTTTTTGTTGGTTGAGAGGAGTGCTTCGGGTGGTTGTGTGTTCTTGCTTGTCTGAGGGGTGTTGGGTGTTCTCTGTTCAGTATTTGGGTGCAGAGTAATGTGTGCTCAATTTTGAATTGTGTTAAGTGTTGAATCTTAATCTTTATGATTTTTTTTGAGTTATGCATTATTTTTATTATCTACATTATTTTTTAAGTATGTGTATGTGTATGTGTATAAATATAATTTTGTATATGCACATAAGTTCTCCGATCTGAATTATGATCCTTAGGTTACGATCTTTTACCTTCCCTTCTGATCCTCTTACAATCCTCAAGTTTCACAACATTTTGTGGTAGGGTATGGTGTCATTTCTTTTAATTGCCAAAAGAAAAGATGATATGTAATGTATTGTGCTTTGGAATAGAAAAGTACGACACCATTGTGTCTGAAGATTTGTTTTGCATGATTGTGAGTTGTGATATATACATACACACACACACACACACACACATATATATATATAGAGAGAGAGAGAGAGAAAGAGGAGAGATCAACTTATGCCAAGAGTAACTCTTTTAGGATTACTCTTCATCCTCACCATTCATTTTCTTGGAATCTAACGGATAAGATTAATTGACTTATTACAACCATTATATCTCAAGAAAATGAATGATGAGGATGAAGAATAACTCTAAAACTCTTTTGGCGTAAGTTGATCCCTATATATATATATATATATATATATATATATATATATATACACGAGGAGGGATCAAATTACACCCGTGTAACTTTGAGTAACTATTACATCATTCAATAACTGTCAATTGGATAATATTTTTTGTAGAATCCACCATTGGATTAAAAGTTCTTTTCACATAGATCATATGTACAAAATTTCGTATAGATTAAAAATATGAATTAAAATCCAAAATTATTTGCTACCTCATTCATTTAGGTTAAAATCGATGTAATATAAACTTTTTAAAATATACTAAAATATGGATCATTTGATTACCTATTTATTGATGTTCAATTTTGACAAAATTTGACATAGACAATCTTGGTAATATGCTAATATAGTTCAACGGTTGGATTGACAAAAATCACATTCTATATAAAATTATTAAATAGTGTAATAGTTGCTTAAGTTACACCAGTGTAATTTTATCCCTCCTCTCTCTCTCTCTCTCTCTCTCTATATATATATATATATATATATATAGTGTGTGTGTGTGTGTGTGTATTTGTTTGTTTGGCTCCAACTGGAGAAATTATCACTTATTTTTGCTACCTCTCTAAGAACTTTAGAAATATTTTTCTATATTTATTTAATACCAAACAGGAGCAGAATGTGTGTGTGTGTGGGTTTGTGTGCTTAATGATTATAATATTTAATGGTGGTGAACCTTGCAATTAACTATCAATGCAATTTCTTAATCAGTTTTGGTATCATTCTTTGCAATTTTCAGTTTTCAAATTGTAGTGGAGAATACTTATCCTTGTTTGAATTATTCTTTTGTTGCTTCCAGTTGACTCCTAAGGAAGCCTTTCGGATGATTTCTCATAAGTTCCATGGTAAAGGACCTGGAAAAATGAAGCAAGAAAAGCGTATGAAGCAATATTACGAAGAATTGAAGATGAAGCAAATGAAGAGCTCAGATACACCATCACTGTCTGTGGAGAGAATGAGGGAAGCTCAAGCTCGTTTGCAGACACCCTATCTTGTTCTTAGTGGTCATGTTAAACCAGGGTATGATTTTAACTTTACTGACTAATAATTCCTGAAGTTTTAATTTAAAAACTGTTTACATATTTTAGAAGTGTCTACTGGAATTGTGTGTAGTTCAGCACACACCCATAACTCTTATTTATAATCAGAAATATTTACAAATAAGGGAAACTTATCTAATCTCTAATATTAAGGAAACTAATCTAATATTGTAATCCCTAATTATTAGCTAAGATATGATTTTAGTTTAATCAATCTTAACAGATCTCCACAATATCTGTAACATATAATAAAATGAGAAACTAGGAGCATACATCATTTCATGATTTGCTGATTAAAGTTACTGTTGCAATGAGGGACACACTTTTTAAACTAAGACTGTTTCCTTTCCCTCTTCTTAAAGCATTGTACTTTCTTTTGATTCATGTCTACATTTTGGAGTAAATACTCTTGATTCTAACACTGAAGCATCCGACACCAGTTGGTGCGGGTGCATGTTGTTATCTGTATCTTGGTCTGTTATCTATAATAGCTACATATTTGGCATAACTTGGTTCTTTAATAATTTTGACTAATTCTTTTTATCTTCCATCAGTGTCATGATGGGACATCCAGTCCATTTCTTGTCATTTCATTTACATCTTATTATTCCCCTGCCTTTAGCCTTCATTTCTTGCTGTCTTTGGGGTTTGTTTGTGAAAATGCAGCAGTGAAATAGTTTAGTTGGGTATTCTCAGAAAAAATCAGTTCTCATCAAAGGCTATAAAAGTATATTTGTGTTTGAATTCCAATAAACAGTAAAATTTCCACTTAAAACAATCCCCTTCCTACTTTTGCCAAAAAATAAGTCCAATTCTTCTCCTTATGGCAGCATTCAGAACCTATTTTAAAAAATTTAAAATTGATTGTGGCAAAAAGTGATTTTAGCATGCTAAGAAGTGGGTAATTAGGAGTAATAATGTAAAACTGCTCTGGTTTGGCCACCATAGGACTGTCATGTGATGCTGATTGTGGCCAAGGTGGGTGACCTTTTGCACTGTATTAACCATCTTAAGTATAGCAGTTGCTTTGTGATCCTTCATAGCATTTGGGGTTGGCCGTTTTGCATTGCTATCCAGATTAACTACTGTGGAAGTAGGAACATTGTATTGTGTTAGGAGTTGCATAACAAAACCTTTTTTTTCTCCCTATGATATTATGCCAGTGAAAATTATAGTTTTGTACTGAATTGTGCAATTCTTTGAAAATATCCCAAAAGAATTGATAAATATAGCAAGCCTGGCTTCTGTATAGTTTCTTCCATCTTGTCTTCTTTCCTTTTGTTTAGTTGATATACCAATGTGTGTGACTGTTTTTGTATTGGCAGACAAACTAGTGACCCAAAAAGTGGTTTTGCAACTGTTGAGAAGGATCTTCCTGGGGGCTTGACACCTATGCTTGGTGATCGAAAGGTAATTTAAGGCATGTTTAAGCTTTAGAAAAAGTGCTTTCATGGTATAGCTTTGCATGTTTCTGTTAATTTTTTTTTTTAATTGATTCAGGTAGAGCATTTTCTGGGAATTAAGAGGAAAGCTGAAACATCAGGCTCGGATACCCCGAAAAAGCCTAAATCATAACTCCTTGGTCTATTAATTGTAAGCATTTTAAGCTAATATCCCTGCAAGCTTAGAAGTTTGACCCAGTGTTCATCTATTCTGTTGCTGACTGCAGATAATTTGCAGCAGAATTTTTAGTGTTCAAATTTCGTTGGTAAAACTGGATTTCCTGGGAAGATGTATTTCAGTGGTTATATTTTTCCGGGCATTCGATGCGGTCCAGAATTTGGGATTCCTTTTGTTCAAATAAGAGTTGATTTGCAATATATTACTTAAAATTATGGATCTTCATTAACTTGTTCCGCGCACACAATTTCCAAATGATTGGTTTTGCTAATCCTGGAACTTATTTAGCATGTTCTTCAGTATGCATCTGAGTTAATCGGTATTTCTGTATTTCATGTTGGAATTGTTTTACTTAGTGTTTTGACTTGGTGCAATTTACTGACTTAAGGGGATCAAACGAGTTGTTAAGTAAACTGTAAAGTAGAGATGTAGGATCGTGTTCAGAAGAAATAATCCTTGCATCATGACTAGTGTACCATGTGAGATTAAAAACAGAATGACAAACGGTAAAACATGGTGAGACATTATTTGTAGGAGGATCAACATTTGCGGAGTCATAATAATATTATTGATTTTTCACTTTATCAATAGTATTGATATTCATTTCTAATTGGCCAAGCTTCTTAGATAGCAACTTTTTATGGTTAAAATATTTATACACATACTTGTTATGTCCAAGCTTCTCAGTTACAATCCATTTTTTTTTTTTTGTTAACAATGACAAAAATGGATTGTGCTCTTAGAATTTGAGCTTAGCGTTTAATTCAATCTAAAAAAAAAAAAAAACTGGCTTCTAGGATTGTCTTAGTTTTATGAGAATTACATAAACTTTATTTCTAGTTGAGATCTTAATATAATGCATCTGTTTCCTGTGTATACGACTATTTTCACTTAATTGTTTATTTTTTTTATAAGATCTTTCAAAAGTTTGATGCATTAATTATTTTTATTCTATAATGTTCTTAATTAATTATAGTATTTTTTCTTCAAACATTAACAATTAATTATATTTTTTATCTTTCATTTTTTTAATTTTTGGTGAATTTTATCCAACAAATTAATTTGGCGCATTTATCTTAAATTTTAAAAAAATATGTTGATTCTATCCTCAGTTATTTAACTCCTAACATATTGTATTTTTTATTCTAACTTTTTTTTTTTCAAATTTTACACCAAACATTTTCTTCTTTGCCATATAAATTTTACAACAAACATTTTCATCTGGGTATGGGAGTTTGGATTCTGGGGAGGGGAGTGCTAACTGCACTATATAAATTTCTAATAGCTACAATGGATTTCCAATATTACCCTTGTCATTAGATTTATTGTTTTAAAATTGTTGTTGATCGTATAGTTGTGCATTCCACGTTCGTCTTCTGCAATTTCTTCTTCCGCATTATTCGTCTTCTGCACCATTCTTCTTCTTTGTTCCCGTTCCCGTCGTATAGGTAGTGGCACACCATTCTTCTTCTACTTTCGTCATCTCGTTGGTGGTGGAGGTCTTTGGTCGCATCCATCGACGGGGAGTTTGGATTGGATTTGGGATTGTGGTGGCTGTGGTTGTCATACGGATCAGTGAATTTGTATGGAGCTAACGGATTGCACAATCCGTAATCTCCCTATGGATCATGTAATCCGTATAGCTTAAATTGACAAATTTACATAGTTTAATATAATTTGATTAATTTATATATATACATATATATATATATATATTACAATGTTTATATATTAGAAATCAGTTATCCTTGTATTTAGTTGTATATTTTTTTTATCCATAGCAAAGTTTAATATTTAATTATTTTAAAAAGTAAAGACATTAATTTTTTGTGAGGTATTTTGTAAATATGATTGAGGCTTTGGAACGTTGGTCAGACCTAATAATGGAATTGGTGGGTGCTGTGATTTAAGGCTTTGTAAATATGATTTAAGGCAACAAAGGGGCATTGTCATTTGGCTATCCATGACATGTTGCAGTTATCGTTGGTGGACAAAACTAGTTTTTGATCTCTTTCAGGGAAACATTGTCATGGGAGACTTTTTTCTGTCTCAATTAAGGATTTTGTTTGTCATTTCAGTTTTCTATTCTTGTCTCTATACTCAATTAGTTTCTTTCATCCTACCAATATGACTATGATAATGAGTTTGGAGAGTTAGCCAAATAATGATGGCAATCCATAATTTCGTTGAAAAGAGTACATTGACTTGATAGATTGATATGTAACCAATGGTATGTTTATATGTTTGTCTTATTTGTGTGTATTGTGTATAACATAAAAATTGTAAATTGATTGGTATGAGATGACTGTTGATGAAGCAATCACTTTGTTTGAAGTTTAGGACTAACTTGATTAACAAATGATACAGATTATGACAAAAACAAGAGGTATGCGTCAAGCTCTAGGAAGAGTTGTAGGCCGAGTGTTTGGAACACACCTTTATGGTAATGAAGAACAAGGGGGTGAGTGTTGTAGGTCCACTGCATCGGTGAGAAGACAACGGGCAGTTGAGCCTGTTATTGAGGATGTTGCTGATTAGCAAGAACATGTGGACCATGACATTCCAGTGATAGAGGATGTTGGGCCGAGTCAGAATCTTTCCCAAGTGACCTGGAAGATACTTCGTTTCTGACAGACTACGTTAACCATGTGACTTTTCGAGTGTGGATCAGAGAGGTATTCATATGTTAAAGTACATACACGTTAACATATATTTGTCAATTTAATGTTTATTACTGATATAAATTTTTTCAGGAACGTGCTAAGTTAAAATTGGCTTATAACCGACGTAAAGTAGCCAAATTTGGAAAGCCAGCACCTGAGATTGAAGGGTTAGTGGTTTCAACAAGGTTAAGCCCATTGATATCATCTTCTGTGGAAATTGGAGACAGAGGCTTGCTATCTATGTTTTTCGAGAGAAGACACCTTGAGACCAGCAGTTTCCACTTGTCCATCGGAGAAGTGAGCCTAACTTTGGATGATGTTGCGTCCTTATTGCATCTGCCAATAATGGGAGTTTTCCAAACATATGATGCAGTTGATGTGGGGAAGGCAATAACCTTACTGGTTGAGTTACTGGATGTGCTAGTTGCGGACGCTGAAGCTGAGATCTAATAATGCCACGAGGCATATGTTCAACTGTCATGGCTTCGAGAAGTATATGCTGCGAAGTGTGATGCTAGGCAGTGGGTTCTTGCAGCCAGAGCATATTTGTTGCATCTGGTAGGTTGCACATTGTTTGCGAACAAGAGTGCCACACACATCAATGTGGTATTCTTAGACGCATTTCACGATCTGGACCAATCGACGAGGTATTGTTGGTGTGCAGCCACTCAGTCCACTTGTGTGAGAATTTAAACTATGCATGTAAGCACCATGGCAAGCACCTTGTCAGATATATTTCTTTGTTACAGGTAATTACATTATATCATTTAAGTTCTTAATGTTAAGTCTATTTAAGTAAATTATGTTTGTCTTAATACTATGATTGTTGTATTCCTTAATTCTAATTTCATAATGCAGTGCTGGATCTATGAACATTTTTCGACCATTGGAATTGTCCTGCCAAATCCCCAGTACGATGAGAGGTTTCCACGTGCATGTTGGTGGAAGGCAGTGAAGACATTACCAGTTACGACCTATCGTAGGCGTTTAGATAGGTTGACACTCGACGATGTTTGTTGGACGCCATACGTGGATCACCGTGCCCACAGGGAGTTTGAGATTATTTCTTTATTTTTAGGGTATCTTAGATGGGGTTCATACATGGTAAGGCATTTACCAGAGCAGGTCATTAGGCAATATGGGTTTGTTCAACAAATCCCACAGGTGCACCACTCTGAGGCTCCTTTGACAGATTAGGTTGATGACCGATGGACTTACTTCTCCGATTACATTGTAGCCACTGGTGACTTGGTTACTTTTCCCAGTTAGTGTGCGCGTGGGTATATGGATTGGTTCTATCGAATACCTCATTCATTTATGTTACCACCAGAGGTTGGGGAGCCAAGCCGACATCCTTTACGAGTCACAACTACTTTACAGGATCCCCCGTTTGTGCACGAGGATGAAAGACCAAGTGTGACAGATCCAGTTGCAAGAGCTTTTGATGTCAATGGTATGCCTCCACATGCAGTGGTAAAACTTCTCAGTAGCCTTGTTTTTAAACTTGACTAAAGGTATTATTTGCAGTAATTGATTATCAGTGTGGTATATTATATTATTATTTCAGGGTATGTGCCTGTAACACTCCGTAGACCTCCGGTGTGTTATCAATAATAATATCAGATTAGCGCTTAAATTTTAATTAAAATATTGCGGAAGCGACTCGAACCGTATTTCTTGATTTATGTATGGAATACAAAACACATCACACACTCACCATATAAAACACACCCCTGCTAATCCAGTATAACATAAACACAACATCGTAGGCAGATACACAGAAACTAACAAATATAGTCAGGAGGAAATCATCATCTTATACAAAACAACATCAAGTTCTGTACATATACATCTCAGAATCTAAACCACATCTGTGGTTATACAAAAGAAATATGTACAGCACAAAGGTGTACAAACACACCCTGTCCCCACACAGGGAGAACCAAGACCGGCATCAACCAAGAAGATTCACTCTGGTCTTCTACTGCAGTCTTCAGCCATGCTAGCAAACTCTACTAGGGCCTCCTGCCATGTGGCCGTTATTCTCTACTAGAAGAATCACCTGAAAACCACAGCCCCAACAGGGGTGAGATAAACATCTCAGTAAACTCAGGGTTCTGGGAGATCCTCCCTTCCCCTGGTTCACCTCCAAACACACACAATACAAAACCATAATCATAGCCTAGGACATCATCCTAGCTCTCATAACTTGGCTACCGGGGTAACATCAAACAAGTGTCATCACTAGACACTTTCAGCATCAGAGGTGCAACACCTCATTCTAGCTTTCTCAACCATCTCACAAAGGTACCATAACACAAGTGTCAACCATTGGACACTTTCCATATTAGAGAGGCACCGCCTCATGAAACTATATAAACAATGCCTAAGGGCAACCACTCAGGACTTCACTCATCTAGATATGGCTCATCTAAGAGGCTCTTATCCCCTCGGGATACCCTCTCTTAGAGATACAACATATCTGTATACAACCTGGCCTGGGGAAGAACATCCATACAGGGCAATCATTCTCAGGACTTTCACATACACTACCTGAGAGAGATCATTCACACAGGGGCACTCATCCCTCAGGAATTTCAGTCCGCTACCTGAGAGAGATCATCCACTATGGGTACTCATCCCTCAGGACTTCCAGTCACATGCCTGAAGAAGATCATCCACAAAGGGGCACTCTATCCTCCAGGACTTCCATACATTGCCTGAGAGAGATCATCCATACAAGGCACTCATCCCTCATGGCTTCCATCCGTTGCCTGAAGAAGATCATCCATACAGGGCACTCCATCCTTCAGGACTTCAATCCTCTGTCTGAGAGAGATCATCCACTCAGGGGCACTCATCCCTCAGGACTTCCAATCACGGTCTGAGGAAGATCATCCATACAGGGCACTCATTCCTCAGAGTTACCAATCCACTACCTGAGAGAGATCATCCACTAATGGGCACTCATCCCTCAGGATTCTCAACCACTGCCTGAGAGAGATCATCCATACAGGGCACTCATCCCTCAGGACTTCATGGCACCTCCCAAGGAAGATCATCCATCCCGGACACTCATTCCAAGGGAGTCCATAAATCCTATTCTGCTGGCCAGAGAAATCTCATCTAGCACGATACTATTCCAGTATATAATATAACCTTATTCACAAACTACCATCGTAGTCTCTATCTCATACATAGCCACAGAACACTGCCACAATGTTCGTCCATCAAAAGGCCTAAGGCCCATCACACCTGCGCCAACAGGTGTATCATTCTCACAACACTACCTCAGTGTCTATAATCCATGCATTCTTATATCATCACATCCTAACACCATCCCGGTGTGTAACTATCATAATTATCAACAATAAGACACAATGGCATTTCTGTCAATAGCATATGTATATATATGTATATATCAGTAACCATGTACAATATCAATTGCATGGCATACAACCATCACCCACTTAGGTGGCCAACAAGAGTAAGGGAATCACTCCCAGAAACGATGAACTTACCTGGCAAAGTCGTACTCTACAGCTCCACTCCTTGAGCGGTGGCCTGCGTCACTGACACCCGCGGTGTCAAGCCCTAACAAGGCATACAAACGCATATCACAGACCATTCAAGCATATAAACATGCATAAGCTCATCATGCAGTCCTCAACTGCCACAAAGAAAGGAATCTCAGTCCTTTCCATCAGCTAAAGTCATCTAACTTAAGGTTCATCAGGCTCATCCACACAAGCCCTTCCATAGACCCTCAGTGGTTTACCTCAACTCAACCATGGCCTCAGAGTCCCCACAGACTCAATACAAGCCATCCACAATGAGCTCAAAGTTCTCACAACCCACTTACTTAGGGGTTTCCATAGGGCTTGAACGGTCTATATCACAAGACACTGTTTCTATGGCCTCTCAAGCACATCAAGCCCATCAACAAGGCTCTTGCATGTCTCTATATCAAGTGACTCAGTCCAAGTCACACATGCACAACCTAGAGCCAAAACCAACATTCTCCAAAACACAAACCAAGAGCTAATCCTTCATCCTCTCATCATTCTAAACATATCTCTCTAAGGACCCAGAGCTAATTCTAGCTCTATCACAAGTGGGTCATTATTCACTCAAAACCCCAACTCTTAAATCAACCAAGGAATCTCGAGTTTCTTACCTCAATGGCGACAAAGAAAGCCTCTGGGACACTCCTCCAAGCCTGGGTGTCCGTGGGTCGCTGTCGTTCCTTGCCAAACTTGAGTTCTCTACTTTCCCATGAGAAATGGATTCTCAGAACAAGGGTCTTTTGGGTGAAATGGAGGAAGGATTTAAGCTCTCAAAAGGTTTCTAGGAGGTTTGATGTGTTGAGGAAGTGATTTGGGTGAAGAAACAAGGTCAAGGGAGCTTGGGAACCTCAACAATGGAGGTTGAGTCGTTCTGGGGAAGAAGAAAGGGATTTTTCCCCCAGAAAATGCGACCCTGGCCTTTTATACTGGGCCTGCCAGAGGTCTGGCGCTGATCGCGCCACCTCTGGCGCTAACCGCGCCAGCTCCACCGACCTTCTGGCGCCAACCGCGCCACACCCGCGCTCCCAATGCCAACTTCCAGTACTTGTGGCATCTCCCGCGCCACACTGACGCCATCAGCGCCAACCTCTAGAACCAGTGACGCTACTCGCGCCAACCCTGGCGCTCCCAGCGCTGGTTGCAAACCATGGCGCCCCTCACGCCATGTTCCAGTGAGTCTGGCGCTGATCGCGCCAACCCAGTTGTAATATCACTAAATTTAATTAAGGTAATTTGGGTGATATTTACGTAATTAAACGGAATTACGAAAGGGCAGTTTAGTCTTTGTCGGAGGTACGGGTGTAGTTAGTAAATTGCTGGACGCACCCCCAGTTTCTTGTTAAAAGCAGCAATACACGTTTTCTGCTTGTTTCATCTTCTCTTTTCTTCTTCTTTGGTTTCTCCTCTCCTCCCAAGCTCTCTTCTTGCCACTTCCACTTGATTAGTGGCCGAAATCCTAAAGCAAGCAAGGAAGAAAGCCATTTTCCTTGTTCTTGGTTATGTTTGAGCTTTGGGTGTTGGTGATTTGAAGAGGTGAGTTTTGCATCTACCCATTTGCGTTCGGCACCGCTGAACCGCGATTGGAAGCTCTAGAGTACTGGTCTACCCTCCATTCTTGGTGTATTGAACTCTAAGGTTTGAAATCTCCTCCTATTTCTCTTTGATTCTTGAGGTTAGGGTTAGGGTTTGGAGTGAGATTGATGTATGCTGAGTTTTAGAGGGTGAGGCAGTTTTAAAGTATGATTTGGAGTGAGTAGAAGTTGTTTTTAAGTTGAAATGGTGTTCCATGCATAAATCATGCATGCTTGTTCATGGCAGCCAAGAACACCTATTTGGGCAGTTCTGATGTTTTGCCCATAGTAGGAGCTATCGGTGTCCAAATGGCGTAAAACCGGTGCCATTTGAAAGCTAAGAGAGTTATCTTTACTCTGGAATTTTAGTGCTATTTTTGGAGTCTCCTAGAAATTGTGGTGCAGAGTTATAACAGGCTGTTATACTCTGTTTTTAGCAGATTTTTCTGCTGCAGAGAGCCATTTTGCAGAAAGCATAACTTTGTCTAGGATGACTCAAATCGAGTGATTTCAGTGGCTATGGAAAGATGGGTATGTGAACTTCATGACTGTAAAATATCAGCTCATTTGGACGAGTAACCTGATGTGGGTTGTCCTCGAAAGATGGCTGGTTGAGTTGGTCTGTTGCTGTCAGCACTATTTTGGTGCGTGACAGTTCTGGTTTTTGGTTTGCTGCAGAGGCTGTGGTTCATGGTTTTTTATGAAACCAGTTTTTTTTAAAAGATAAGATATATATCTTGATGCCTCTAAATTCTCATGATTTTAGGAGCTTCCCACAAGGATTTGTGATTTTTTCAAGTGGGTGTAAAATCTGCAGAATTTTATGCAGCAGTTTATGTTTTTCCGCATGTTTTACTAGAGATATATGCTTTGTACGGATAGAATGATGTTTGATATGTGATTTTATGCCTTTTAGGGCGTGACACCGAGGGTGTCGGTGGCGGGTGCCACAGAGCAGGAAAAGAACTGCAGAGCTCGGCTTTGCCAAGTAAGCTTTTGGTTCTTGTTGTATGTCCTTTGCTGAGTTTCACCATGCACCAAATGGTGATGGTTCTGATGTGAATATGTGCATATATATATATATATATATATATATATATAGGAATTGTATGATGATATGATATGCCTGAATGGCTAGCTGGACTCAGTGATGAGGATTGATGCATATTGATATGATGTGTTTGAACTGTAAGTCGAGCCCTTGATGGAAATTGATGTATGTTGACGTGGAATACAAAAATGTGATTTAAACCCTGTGATGGGGGAATGATATGTATTGAATTGATACGTTTGAGATGTGAACTGGATCCCGTGATGGGAGACTTATATTCGTTGCTATGAATTGTCTGGCTTAAGATATGTCTGATGAACTGTTGGAATGGAAAGTGAAATTGTGATGTGAGATTGATATGTATAACTATGAGCTGTCTAGCCTGTGATAGGCGTGATTGATTATTAGACTGAATGTGAATTCTAGAATTGAATGGATATAATTCTAGGGTAGTAGGATAGACGACTTGAGATTGAGTAAGACCTGCAGTGAGATGTTCATGTGATATAGACGTAGCCTCCCGAACGGAGATGTTCCTATATGCATAGATGTAGCCTCCTCAGGCAATTGTGTTGAGATAGGTTACGAGATGTTCCTGTGATATAGATGTAGCCTCTTGAACAGATATGTTCCTATATACACAGATGTAGCCTCGTTAGAAGGAGATGTGCATGTTATATATAGATGTAGCCTCTTGATTGAGATGTTCCTATATATATACAGATGAAGCCTCCGCTAGACACATGAGATGTTCCTGTTATATAGATGTAGCCTCTTGAATAGAGATGTTCCCATATACACAGATGTAGCCTCGTTAGAAGGAGATGTGCCTGTTATATATAGAGGTAGCCTCTTGATTGAGATGTTCCTATATATATACAGATGAAGCCTCCGCTACACACATGAGATGTTCCTGTTATATAGATGTAGCCTCCTAAAGTGGAGATGTCCCTATATATACAGATGTAGCCTCATGTAGATGATTGAATCCTGGCAGGAGATGTTCCTAGTATATAGATGTAGCCTCCTGAGATGAGATGTTCCTATATATCTAGATGTAGCCTCTGCAGGATAGGGTTGGATGTGATGAATGGCGG
>PYAF01000352.1:2436612-2489924 GCA_007407185.1 Glycine tomentella
GGGTTGGATGTGATGAATGGCGGTATGCCATGAGTATAGCCTGATTGTGGTCAGGTAGTGATTTACGCCATGAACGGTTGTAGGCCGTGCTTGAGGCACCTGGTTGTGGCCAGGTGGATGAGAATTGAGATTGTTGGTTGCTTGATGATGGTATGGTTGAGATTCTGGTTGAATCTGAGAATGATTGTCTTGGATATATTATTTCATGTATGTGTTGAAGTGAACCAGGGGAAGGAAATACCTTCAAGGGCCCTGAGTTTACTGAGATTTTATATCTCACCCCGTGTGTGGTGCTTATGTTTTGCAGGTGAATCATCAGGCAGAGCAGATCGATCCCAAGGCAAGAGGCCTATGCAAGGATAGCTGCGATTTGTAAACCTTAGGCTAGATGATATGAGCAGATGGCTTTGATGTTTTGTATAATGTCTTTGGTTTTATTTTGTACCCTGAGGGGGAGATTGTATGTATAGTTTTGTATAAGACACAGGGACTTTATGTATATTCACCATATTAAATGTACAGTGTATATGATGACGACATTTGTTAATGCCCTTTTCTTTTATGCTATGCTTCCAAACTGTTTAACTCTGATGATTATATGTGTGTTTATTGTTTATGTTTGGTAATGACCCTGATGATGTTCTGGGCGTTACACTAGCGCTGATCGCGCTACACACCAGACATGGTTTTCTCAGCAAGACTTCTGGCGCTATCCGCGCGGCACCCCACGCCATCCGCGTCAGAACTCTGGGGTATTATAGTGCCAAAGGCTAGGAGACGGGTTGCAACACATGCTAGACATGTGAATGGTTACCCCAGGCACAAATGGGTACGCATACACACAACACTTGTTGCAATTAGCACGTAGTGTCACTCAGCATGGAAACGTCTATGTGCGATCTAGTCAGTTGAGGGATACACAAAGGAGACGGCTTGGTGGCAAAGACTGAAGACTACTTTTTTATGTCATACTACACATTTATCAGACTACTTTTTCACTGTGTTTAAATTTTCGTTTTTATGTTTGCATGTAATGATACACATTTATCATACTACTCTTTTAAGTAATTCAATCCATGCACTTAATATCATTTCGTGATGCAATTAAATTTTAATTCAGTCCATGCATATAGAGGAATTTCAGTCAAAATACAGAAATGTAGTGACATATGGAACAATTTTTATTTGTCTCCTACATCCACATAATCAGTTTGTAACTTAATGGATTTAGTATATAGCCTCATTCGATCAATATAATGACTCAGCCAATGTTTTGCTTCATTGGAACAGTGCGTAGACCACAAAAATGCAATTGATGGGATAGGATAGTCGTGTGTCAGTAAAACCTGTTTCAATAACGTTGTTACCAAAAATTCAATAAAGCAAATGTCAAAGAATAAAATGCATCAATTAATGGTGAATATTATACCTGGACAAAATGGTTACCAAACACATGACCAATACATACAATGAGATGAACAGATGGATCTTTAGGTGGTTGACTTCTGAGAGGAAAAAATGTCATACTTTGTTGGAGAGAAAGCGAAACAAGAATGACATTATACCTGAATGCAATGACATAACTCATGTCGGTAATATCCATCCACTTATCCATTGTTACCTATACAAATAACTTTTATTAGAGTCGTTATCAGTATTTAACACAAAAATATTCATATGATGCCAAAAAAATATTCATATAATTTAAGTTCCCCCTTACCTTTGCTAATCCATCAACAAGAAGGGATCGCTTTAACTGCTCAAATCTTTGAAAGCCACCAAACAAGGCTATATATTGATCAGACCATTGTGAAAGTTCTTTCAACAAATGATTGTGGACCAAAGGCCAAGAATCTTTACCATAACCTAATATGGCAGCAATTACCCGATATCCACAATTACCATCAGCTTTAACATCAGTGATGTTATGAATGAATTTGTGCATAAACGGATGAAATTGATGCAGCATAGGAATGTTCCTGTTCTTCATTATTTGATCAGATGAGGAAGCAGACTTTTTTTTGTGTGTGGAGCAACTATTTTGTACGAAATGCAATTCATCCACATACTCAAAGTAAGACAGATCCCTCTTGGTTGATCTTTTGTGCTTTGTGTGTTTATTTTCTGGAGCACCTTTTGTTTTCACCCTTTCAGAGGGGATGCATGGAAGTTGTATCAGGAAATGTAATTTCTTTTAGTTTAGTCTTAAGAGTCATTTTTCCACACATGTCTAGCTTTTCAAAAGCTTGGAAATGACCTCAATCTCGTCGATTATGTGAATTTGCCCGTCATCTAAACCTTGGTTTGAAAAATTTAAGCTCTGCCAAAATATATGAACACTTGAAAGCGGTACGCTGCCAACAACAACTCTTGCTAGCTCACTTGCACAAGGGAGACAGTGGGTAGTTCTCATCACACATCCACAACGAGAGGGGTTCTTGCTCACATAATGAACTCGCTCAAACTTAGCAGCAGTCTGGTTTAACGCATAACTGGACACCATGCCGATAAGTCTCTTGTACAATGTTACTTTAAATACATGCCAATCACATGGGTGCTTTCCAGTGATGCCTTTATGTCAGTATGTTGTAAGGTTATCATATTGTTCATGACATTCCAAACACTACATAAATCTTCAACGCTATTCTGTAGTAGCCTCTTTAAAGTCCAATGAGCAGACTCAACCCTGCACAAACACTACAACATGTTAATAATTTTACAGCACAAGTAAAGGAGTTATAAAAATCACAATGTCAATATCTCATCCATTTTTTTTACCCGTTAGTGGTAATGTTGCCAAAATGCATCACTTTATTTGTCCATGCAGTTACAAATTTTTCTTTATAAGGATCCAACCATGTTTCTTTCACATAATCAGCAAACTTCGGCCATGGTGAACAAGCAATTTCAAACTTCATCAGACAATCATGGTAAGACTTCTCAGTACCACAATCAATAAGAGTCCACCAAGCTTCCATGACATAGTCCCATGCGTTCTTATATCGAATAAAAGTTTTATATTTTGCCTTCATATTCTTGTCAATATGAAACCGACACAACAAATCGGTTTACTTTGGAAAGACAGTATTCACATCACTCATCAATGCTGAATCTCTATCGGTAACAATGACATCTGGGAAAAATTCACTTTTAAGAAAAATCCCTCTAAAGCATTTAAGGGCCCACACAACATTGTTTATACGTTTCACCTCTAAATAGGTAAATGCAGCTAAGAATGTCATCCCAGTAGGTGTCACACCAACAATGTCAAGTAAAGGAAGTTTGTACCTATTTGTTTTGTATGTACTGTCTATCAAGAAGACCATATGATCTGCATTGCTCAATTTCACTGCATCTAGATGTACCCAAAATAAGTCACGCACCACATTATCATCTTTCAATCTATGTCAATGAATATACATGTCGTGTTCAAGTAGTTTCATTAACTGTTGCATTTCAGTGTTATTACCTCTGATACGCGTCCGGTATGCATATCTTACATTGTATACTTGCTTCAAAGTTGTATAATTATTAGCATTGTGCTCCTTCAAAGTTAAAAGAATATTCTTTGGTTTCACCATCAACCTTGTCATATAAGCAACAATGATATTCTCCTCCTTAGTTAGTCGACTAGCATATGCGTGTCCACATAATGACTTAGCCAAAGTATGATTATGAGTGTCACATATTAGCTTCACTATCCAACCTTCATCTCCTAGGACGGGTTTGGCTCTCAGCTTAAACAGATAATCACATTTTCTACTGCTAGTCGTTGTAGGTACCAAACCTTTTTTCAATGATCTATATTTTTCACTCCTTTCACAACCAATTAAAATATATGATGTTGTTCCTAACTTTCTATTTGCCATGCCACTCCTCATTATGACAGCTACAAAACCATTATCATATGCAACACTACGGGTCTATTTCAATATGTTCTCACGTGAAAGGAACACCTACAAAAATGGATAATAGTTTAATTTATTCATTTAACAACTTTAAATAAATGCTAAATCAAATAAATACCTCAGACGTATTGAAGGCTGTCGAACAATCAATTGAACAATTAACATTTTCAAATGCATCACTTTATTCTCCAATGTCTTTATCCATATTAATTTCTTCATACATAATATTATCATATATCCACTCATCGTTGTCCATCTTAACAAATCAAAATATATTTTATTCATTGACAAAACATACGCATAATAATCTTAAACAAAATTAAAGTTATAATATAATACCAATTATATATTTTTTTGACAACGATACTACAAATTCATACAAAATACAATACAAATTTACATTAAATATATAATAAAATTTACAAATAAAACATTCAAAATTCAAAAATATGATAAACAAAACTTATAAAAATATATTAACAACATTAACTATCTAATTTACCCAATTAACCTATAATAATACATCCACAACAATTAAAACATGTATCCAATTTATCCAACTTTTTTTAATTAATTAAAAACAACTAAAATCTTTTTCAAATTATATTACTTAATTTTTTAACATATTTTTGAATCATACAAATTGACTAATCCGTATGGTCCATACAGATTACTTAATTTGTATGTTTCATACAGATTACTTAATTCGTATGGTCCATATGGATTAAGTAATTCGTATGAAACATACAAATTAACCATTTGCTTCATACGGATTACTTAATCTGTATGGACCATAAGGATTACATAATCCATATGATATAAAACTAAATCTCTTACCTACCTCGCAGTCATCGCGACTCCGATGACTTCCAACACAGAACTCCTCTACCATCACCCACAACTACCCTCTCCGACACCAACACCTCCAATGCACAGCCAAAACTAACCTTCTCGCACCAACAAATTGGCCAAACACGCAGTGGTAACTGAGCCACAAACGTACACCACCAACAAACAAAAGCCAACAAACAAGGGTAATTTTGTCATTTTCTTAAAAATATAGTGCATAAGAAAAGTGTATAGTGCAGTTAGCACAAGCCAAATTGTTTTGATTTGTTATTTTGGGGCTGTGGTTTATGGGTCTGATGGTGGCTGCAATTTTTTTCTACAATTTGGTGGTTTTTAACTCCATAAATTATGCTATTTTATTTTTGCTTTTTGATATGCAATTTGTGATGGATTTTAATCCAAGAAATTATATTTTAAACAAGTTAAAAAATGCCATATAGGTTCAAACGTGTCCAAACCAAATTCCAATCCAAAAAGTTACGCATTATAAATTTGAGAGGATGAAAAATTAATAATTTTTTTTTTGCATGAACTAAAAACGAACTTTGGATATTTTGTAGGGATAAAAAATATATTTTAGCCTTTGCTAAATTAATTATTTTTCAGAAAGAGTGTGAATTAGTTGAAGATCTTATATATAAGAACCAAGGTAGTACTTTTCATGTCTAGCACTAGATATCTTGAAGGTGGACAAATGTGTGTGGCCTAATAATAACACCTTATATCTAGGAAATATAGGGAGCATTTGGTTGGGAAGAAATTTTGTCATACTTGAAAATCATGATTCCTGGAAAAGCCAATTCCTGAAATGGTTAAAATATGTTTAGTTAGTTATAGTATATTTTATGGGAACTAAAGATTCTCACATTTGGTTACATTAGAACTTTCTTGGGTGTACAAGATTTTTTTACCGACATACCTTTCATTAAGATAACTTCATTAAATATATTTTTTTACTCAAATTTTATTATATTTTTTTGGGTATATTCCCTCCTTAATTGCATTCACGTTTTTTATTTTATTTTTTGGCTTGGTATTCATAGAATCACATTATGCAAGGAAATGATTGAATGCTCTCGTCAAAATTGGTATTAACAACTTTTTTTAATTATCGTGTAAGAAAAAAAATTCCCAAAATAATTATCATTTTAGCTTTTCAATGTGACATTAATTAGCTTTTTCCACTTATATCCCTTATAGTACTAATAACGAACAAAATCTAAAATTGAAAAGTTTTAACAACCGTTCTTTTACACTATATTTTATTAAGCAACCAGGATGCGTTAATGGGAGATTAAAATTTAAAGAAGTAAGCCACATGGAATATTGATATATCCCTATTGGCATATCAAAGTTGAAGTACCTGAAACACACTAGAAAAGGGGTTCAATAGTGTGATGGATAAAAAGTTAGTTTTTAGAATTTGTCAGAAGCTTTTCTCAAACATATATCAATAGAATAAGGTTTGGTTCAAGGAGTTCGAAATCACGTTGTGCTTAGAAAACCAATTCACAAAACATGGATATAGTAGTGTAGAAGTGATTTACAAACAAAAACTAGTTAGATAGAAGTAGTAAAGAAAACACAAAGGTTTTACACTGATTCACCCTAACTCTTGGGTTATGTCCACTTCTCCTTCAAACCTTGAAGAATTCTACTAATCAAATCTTTGATTACAATCAGATATTCTCTATGTCAATTTTAACTACAACAAGTACCCTCTATGTCACTCCTAGCACTACACTTAATCCCCCCCTAAGATTCAGACCCAAGTATTCTTTGTCACTAAGCCATTATTAGCTTTCACAAACAATATTTGTTTGATTGAAAGAGCATTCTAATCACTCAAAGAGTGTTTATACAATAAGCTCGAATACAATGAAACTCGCTAACTTAGAAAAGCGAATATTCACTCAATTCGTTCAAGTTTCCTCTGTCCAGTAGACTGACAACATTACACCACTAGTTCATTTGTGTCAAATTATTCTCTTGTGATTCGATAAACTTTAACATGAACATCTTCAAGCTTTATATAGACTTCATAGCTTTGATCCATCGAGAGATCCCAACTAGTCGTTGTCTAATAGCTTCGACGCTTGACACAAGGCTGCTATGGTGTAGAGAGAGAGTGGGGACCACAAACACTTTCTACAACATATATTTAGAGAAGTACAATTTGCCAGTGTTGCTTAGCGTTTAGAGCTGACTTTCATCGTATGAATCAAAAGAAACGTTAACAACAAAAGACAAAAAGAATTAAGAATGCCAAGATAAGACAATTTAAATCTTTTCTTTTCTGTGTTATGGGCGTTACTTTATGATGATTGTTTTTAGTACTTTAAGATCTAGTAACTGTTCCAAAATCTAAAAAAGTTTTGCTAAGAATAATGAGTGGTTGATCTGATGGATAAAAAAGGTAAAGAAGGTCCAGGAGGCGAGGAAGTCGATGAGGAGGATGAGAGAGAAAGGATTGGTGAGGAGAGAGATTGCGAGAATGAGTGAAACGACAACGTAGTAGTTGATGCGGAAGTAGGAGATGTCCTTGAGGACGTGGAGAGTGGCTTCGGAGAAGGACTCGAGCTTCAAGAACGCGCAGTGGTCCTCGAGCTCCAACCATGGGCGGTGTTGGTCGAGGCTATGCGGAGGGACACAGAGTGATTGTTGATGAAGGTGCAAAAGGCGTAGTGAGAGGGGTGCAACCAGGTTGATGGTGTCCGAGTGAACAGAGCGAGACAGGCAGTCTAGGGCGTGAGTTTAATAAAAATTGGCCACATTCAAAGACGATTTTCACGAAACTGTCTTTGAATTATTGAAAATGATAACGATTTTCATAGAAACCGTTGTCATTTTGAGGTTTCAACAACGTTTTCACGAAAATCGTCGTTGGAATATTGGCTCTATTTACAAAATTGTCACGACTTTTAAAACAACAACAATTTTCAGACAACCATTGTTGAGCATGTGTCGTAAAAACAACTTTTTTAGTAGTGATATCTCCATTGAAAATACAACACTTAGATGTAATTTCTTAAATGTTTTTAATAATACATTTTAATAAAAAAAAATTGTACTTTCATAATCTGTGTAATAAAAAATTGGATTTAAGATTAATGTAGATTATTGATTTGAAACTCTAACCAAAATGCACTAAGAATTTAAAGCTTAGTTGTGATGAGGAAATCATTGTTCATATTATTTTATACTATTCCTTTTATATAAATGTATGCTATAGTAAGGTTCAAATTTTGCAAGGCTTTATTAATTATTAGAAATAATATTATCAAACACGAGTTATAGAAAGTATTTCTTTATAAATATTTTTCACCTCTATTATTGCATAAAATACAGGCAAAATTCTTTTACATCTATTTAATTAAACAATAACTCAAACCACTCCTCTGCATAACGAAATGTACAACAACTCAAATAGAAGCAAAGGGAAACAAGCAAGAACGCCCTCGTGCAATGAATAATTTCCTCTTCCATAATGGTCTCTAATTTGGCAGAATTTGAGGATCTTTGAGATCGAGATATTAGAACAGCGGGTGTTAACTACACCCCAATAGTGGATGAGCTTTGACTTTCTCACATTGTTAGATAATGAAATTCAAAATTGAAGAATGATTGTAGCAAATGGAGAAAAGGTAGAAGATAGTAAAATGATATTGAAGAGATAAGTTAATGAATGAAATATGGTAGGGAATTAGGAAACTTGAGATACATAGTTGAGGGTGTTAGCTACAAAAATCTAATATAGATTTTGACCTAAAAATAAAGATAGTTAAGAGGTACAACAATGAAAAGAATAACTTCCGGAGAATCTAGTTTGAATATATCTTCCATGATAACAAGATATTTGGTGGCACTCATCTCTAGAAACAAGGCGTCAATGATATAAAAAAATGTTGGAACAAAAACTTAAGTTAAAGAATAAATAATTAAAATAAAAAACTAAATTGTAATTCAAATTTAATTCAGCAAATGAAATTACAAAGTTTATCAATTTATTTAATTAAATTATCTATTTTGAATACTTGATATAAGTATTTTTTTTAAAAAATCTAGTACTATAGAAATGTAAAAGGGTAGTATTATAATGTGAATCGAACATTCATTCGTCCAAAATAAAATAAAATTAGACGTTGTATATAAAAGGGAAGACTAATTATATATTTTATGTACAATTTCATTTTAATTTTACATTACTAATTCAACCTTGAGATGTCATTTAAAATAACATAGAAACAATAAATGTAATATATACAAAAACTTTTACCTAAATTAAAAATAAAGTTGTGAAAAAGTTTATGATTATATATTTTCTTCCATATTACATATAAGTAATGTTTGAATTAACATCCATATATAAATTGACAATTGGTTTTTATTATATAACTATAAATATGTTGAATTTGACTCATAACTCCAGTAACCAAAAAATATTAAACATAATAAACTTAAATTTTAGTTTTTAACATAATTATGTTTTGAACTGAATTGAAGGAATGCTTTGGATTAAACGCAAGGCTTCAATCCACATCATGGGTACCATTATTCAAGGTGTGGGAAAAAACTTTATACACCAGTTAAAAGGCTTATATACCCAGAAACACACAGTACATTTCCGTAAACGCCCCTTCTCATATAATTAAGTGAATCACTATTCATTTGCCTTGGTTATGCTTGCCGTCGCATATACCCTTTTTCCCCTTCGATTTGCTTCCTCGTGCTGCCGATCGTCATAGCTTTGGGTCAATTCACAGTCGTTTGAGTCTACATTGGTGGTTGTTGGTTGATTGCTGGAGGTCTGAGTGAGTTTCGGCTGCTGTCTGAGGTATATAAGTGGTTTCGCATTTTGTATGGAGTCGACGGATTGAGTAATCTGTATATCCTATATGGATTGGATAATCCGTAGACGACATACGGATTGCCTCCTACGGATTACTCAATTCGTATAGGGTATACGAATTACCCAATCCGTAAACTTCATACGGATTTAGTAATCCATAGGAGGTATACGGATTAACCAAATGCATCACTTGTTTGGTCCATGCTGTAACAAATTTTTCTTTGTGTGGATTAAGCCATGTGTTTTTGATGTAACCAACAAACGCTGGCCATGGAGAATACGCAATGTCAAACTTTGCAATACAATAACCAAATTCATTCTCATTAGCACAATCCACAAGAGTTCCCCAAGCTTCTATCACATAGTCCCATGCGTTACTCTGTCGGATAAAAGTTTTACATTTTACCTTCACATTCTTTTCAATGTGGAACCGACAAAGTAAATTAGTACACATAGGGAACACAGTTGTAACTGCACTCATCAAGGCTAAATCTCTATCAGTAACAATAACCTTTGGGAAAAATTCACTTTTAATAAATATGCCCCTAAAACGTTCTAGTGCCCAAACAACATTGTCTACAGGTTCAGCTTCTAATAAAGCAAATGCAGCTGAGAACGTCTTCCCAGTAAGAGTAACACCAACAATGTCCACTAACGGAAGTCTGTACCTGTTTGTTTTGTATGTGCTGTCTATAAGGAAAACAACATTATATGCATTGCTCAACTTCATTGCATCTGGATGTGTCCAAAATAGGTCACGTATGACATTTTCATCCTTTACTCTATGCCAATGAATATACATATCACGTTCAAGAAGCTTCATCAAGTTTTGCAATTCAGTATTACCTTCTCTGATACGCGTACGATATGTATATCTTGCATTCATCACTTGCTTCAAAGATGTACAATTATTGGGATTAAGGTCTTTCAAAGTTAGGAGAATATTCTTAGGCTTGACCATCGACCGTGTCATATCATGCACTACAACCTTCTCTTCCTTTGTCAGTCAACCAGCATACGGTGGTCCACATAATGACTTTCCCAAAGCATAATTATGAGTGCCACATAATAATTTCATCATCCACCCTTCACCTCCCGGTACTGGTTTGGCTCACAATTTAAATGGACAATTGCATTTTCTAGTGCTAGTCACTGTAGGTACCATGTTTTTGTTGAATGCTTTATACTTTCCACTTCTCTCACAACCAATTAAAATAAATGATGTTCTTCCCTTCTTTCCAGTATACATGTCTGACCTCATTATCACGGCTATAAAACCATTGTCATATGCAACAGTTCTAGCCCATTTTAATACATCCTCACAAGAAGGGAACACCTACACAAATCGATAATCAGGTTTAAGTTTCATAAATCACTTTCTCTTATAAACATTAACCAATTTAAAAATAATATACATACCTCACAAGTATTGAACGCTGCAGAACAATCGACCGAACAATCAGTATTTTCAAATGCACTAGGTTCATCTCCGATCTCTTCATTCATATCAATGTCTTGAGACATTATACTATCATACATCCACTCATCGTTGTTCATCTTCACAAATGACAACACACTTACATAAGTCACAACACAAACACATAATTATAATTAACAACATTATAACCACATTATCAACCACATGTTATACATTTATTTTCAACATGCAAAATTACAAAATACAACAATATATTGTCACCTGCTTTTTTATTAATGATAAAAATCAATTTTTAAAAATTAATTTCTTTTTTTATATCGTACGGATTGCCTAATCCATATAAACCATACGGATTGAGTAATTTGTATGAGACATACGGATTGGTTGATCCTTATGCTACATACAGATTACCTAATCCGTATAGCCATATGGATTGGCTAATCCGTATGCTACATATGGATTGGCCCATCCGTTTGCTACATACGGATTACGTAATTCGTATGTAGCATATGGATTAGCCAATCCGTATGTAGCATATGGATTAGCCAATCCGTATGGCTCATACGGATCAACCTAGTCTACAGTAACGTACGGATTACCTAATCCATAAAATGTATACGGATATCGAATCCATATTTGCTAAAAAATCAGCTTACCTTCACCGACAACTGCACCACCACCGTCTGCGACTCCAAACAACCCAACAGCGGCAAAGGCAAACAGCACCAGCCAAAACGACCAAAACCAACACCTTCCACTCACAATGCACTCAACCAAAGCTTCAAGTCGTTCATGGAAACCAAAAAAATATGCTCAGCTTCTGTTATAAACAACGAAGGGTATTATTGGCATTTAAATAAAATTCTAGGTGTATTAGTTGTTTGCCTGGTGTATAAAGTTTTTTCCCAAGTGTGGCATTCGCTCACAACTAAAGGTATTGATAAAAGTCAATGCTTAAGTGCATAATCCTTGGAATATAATTTTAAACAAATGAATAATACTTTGAACCAAAGTAAAGAGACAAAAAAAATGGAAAATTCTCCAACCAAGAGCTAAATGATACTTATATTGTGTTTGGTTTAGATGAGAAAAACAAAAAATAAATGGAAATAGGTGAGAGATAATTTGAAAAGGGAAAAATAGATAAGAAATAAAGTTATATATATATTATGTTATTTGTTTTAAGAGAAATATGATAGAAATAATATTGTAAAATTGTTTGGTATAGATGAAATAGGAAGGAAATAACTAAATACCATTGTGTCCTTATGTGAGTAATGTTGATGATAAAAATTAATTATAATTTTCAAATAACAGATTAATTTGATATTAAAATCAATTATTCGGGTGAAATAATAATTTTTTCTTTTTCAAAATGAATCTTGCAAGACAATTTTTAATTGCAAATTAAGTAAAGGGGTAACATGAGATGCAACCAACTCATGTCTCGCATTTGTGTTTCAAAATATCGAGTTTGCAATGTTAATAATCGATTATTTGTATTTGACAATGGGTTCTATTGGATGACAATAAGAATAAAGACAAGGTTCAAAAAAAAATTTGACGAAAATTTGATCATAGGAGTGGAACGTTCCCATGACAGGGATATGCAAGAGTGATGCCACATCATCCAATGTTAGTGTCAGTTCCCCCACAGGCAGATGAAAACTGCATGTTTCAGCGTGCATCTCTCTACAAATCAAACAACAATCCCTTGTCTCCAGTCTTTACTGAGCAAGCAATCAACGGACTTAGGCTTATAGCAGCCACTAAGCCTTCAATCTTAGCTGCAGGTTTCTCGAATTTCACAACCTTACGTCCATGGGAAGCCAACTTTAATTCTGCACGTTCTTGCAATAAAGACATCAACACATGGTTTACCATGATTTATAATCAACAATAATACCCATGTACTATGTAAATTCATCATATAAATACCTCTCTTGCCCAGACTCTAAGAGCCACATGATCAGCGTATTCGTTCAACACCGAACAGTCTTCCGGCCCTCCTGGAAAATATTCATACTCAGTACCTATATCCTCCGTCGTAGGTACATCAGTCTCCACATGTGGTTCCTCAACAGGAGGATCCTTAGAAACATGAACATCTGCTCTTTCTCGACGAATGAATGTCGTTGGCCTACGCCGCTCAAGGACTTCATCTTCGTTACCTCTGACATTTCTACCCAATGCTCGGTCGACAACTCTTCCAAGAGCCCAACGCATTCCTCTAGTCCTAGCCATAATGTGTAAAACATTTGTTTACATGTTAGACTATCACTTCAAACCAAACCACACCAACAACAACACTCAACCATTTCAAATCATACACATCTTCCTTATTATGAACAACTTCAACAACTTTGATTCACATACATACTCACCTTACAAATTAAATTCTAACGAAACCAATCTACAACTGCTATTCGATTCATGTAATACAACAAATCATACTATACAAATGGTTTATAAAAGCCAAGCAAATTTCTTAATCCAAATTGTCCAACAATTCATGTCAATAAACATTCCTAAGTTGAAATATGGACTTAAAAACTGTAAATCAATACATTATGTTTTATTTTATCATTTTAAAATTATTTAAAAATAATAAATACACATCTAATCCGTATGAGGTTTACGGATTATGTAATCCGTAAGCTTCATACGGATTCACTAATCCGTAAGAAGGTTACAGTAATCTGTGAACTTCATACAAATTCTTGAATCCGTATTGTGTCGCCTTCTACGTTTTGCATACCAAAGCTATAACTCACCTCACCAACGCCGCCACCAACTGGAGAAGACAACCACCACGCCGCCAACGAATGTCGGTGCATTGGAGAACGAAAGACCTATATGGAGCCCACCAATGACCGTAAGAAGTAGAACGCATTGCAGAAGCGGTGCAGACATGACATAGAAGCGGTGCGAGAGCAGGAGAAAATGATTTTCCTTTTAAAATAATATACCTAATACACTAATACACAAGGGTAGATGTGAAAGTTCAATATTACACTAATGGTGTATGAAATGCATCTCTAAATGTGGTACGGGGTAGGGGCCAATAGCAATCACTCCCCGGTCACGCATGGGTGATCCGACCCAATCCTAAAGCAATCCAAAAGATTACCGGAACGGGTCGACCTGACTCCACCCACGAATCTCAAACTCCTTCCTTTTTCGCATTTAAAACACCACCACCATTGAAGACTCGAGGAGCGTGTGAAGAAAGAGGTGCCCCAAAAGCAAAGGCAGAGCATAACAGCAATGCCTGAAGAACGACAATGCGCAATTCAAAGTTTTGTGCAGCGTCTCTTCTTATAGGACGGGCCAAGTCCCTCCAACTTCACCACCGCCACGTGCGTCACTGCTTCCCTCCATTTTCTTCTTCTTCTGCAACCTCAATCCCACTCTTCAGGTTTCATCACCCTTGGTTCTCTTCCTTGTGCAACGCGAAATCACTCATCACCACGCGCCTCTTCTCCAGCTATTACTCCCTCGAACAGTTCTCCGATGACGAATACGACTGCGACTTCGAGAATCAACAGGTTTTTTCTTTTCTCTCCTTTTCTTTTTTAAATTTTATAGTAGCTTTAATGTGTTTAGATATTTGGGTAGTGGAAATGATTTTTCGTTTTTTGTTTAGATATTTTTTTTATATTAATTGATAGTTTTTATTAGTGGGCTATCGAATCCATGATCTTTCCCCCTTCCCTTCTCCATTAACCACCTAACCCACCTTATATCTCCTTTTTTTGGATATTTTAAGTCTGGTTTGTGTGGTTATGTTTTTAATACGTTTTAGTTGCATGTATTGTAGTGAAATATAATGATGAATAGTAGAATTTAGTGGATTACTGAAGTTTTATTAGCAACGCAACAGGTTAAAGTACTGGGGTTTGTGATGATGTTTATTCTGTTATTTTTTTTAGTTGTTTGAATTAAACTGAAATCCAGTTGAAAAAAATTCAATGGGGAGAAGCAACACACTCTCTAACACGGCTCCTCCTAACAAATTGTCTACTATAGTATTCGTTAAGATTTATTGGAAACTACAAAATTATGAGATTCATAAAATAAGAAGTGAGACCCCACAAGAATTTGTAATTTTCAATAAATTTCGGCCCATAATATAGAATGTGTTCAAAAGAGTGGGTTAAAGAGTGTATGCTTACACTCTTGAATTGAATATGGAATTAGATTTATGCCTAATTTGGGTAAGCTTAAATCTATTGTTCTGTGCTCGGTAGCTTCTGAAAACCATGATCAGCTCTGGTATAGAGGACTACTATTTCTAAGAAAATGTAATGGTTATTGTAGGCATCGTCTACAGTGGCTAATGTGGATGAGTGGAAATGGAAACTCAGCATGTTGTTACGCAGTGAAAAAGATCAGGAGATTGTATCTAGAGACAGAAAAGATAGGAGGGACTATGAACAGATAGCTAACCTTGCCAAAAGAATGGGGCTTTACAGGTAAAATAATGCATATTCATTTGTGCCATGTAAAATGAGAGAAAAAAGACTGATTGCTTTATGCATCTTTACTTTGATTGACTTTTAATGATTTCTTCATGCTTTTAATTTAAATGAATCTTTGTCCTTTCTTCTCAATCATTGATTGGTATTGCCATTTATCACAATGCACAGTGAGTTGTTTGGAAAAGTGGTTGTTGCAAGCAAGGTGCCTCTTCCTAACTACCGTCCAGATTTGGATGACAAACGTCCACAAAGAGAGGTAATAACCTGGGTGGGACCAGTGGGTAGGGAGCTTCAACTTATACCAGGTTGATGTCATGCTAGAAAAATAATCGTCCTACATTCCATTGTCATAGGTGGTGATTCCACTAAGCTTGCAAAGGAGGGTTGAGGGTTTGTTGCAGGAATACCTTGATAGACTTCAGTTGAATTCTGCAAAGACAACTGACAGCCTAGATGATGTGAATTCCACCAATCAAGTTAAAGATATAAACATGGATGAAAATGCCGATTCTTTTGTGGATGAATCTGTTATGGAAAAGGTTCTCCAAAAGAGGAGTTTGAGGATGCGTAATATGCAAAGAGCTTGGCAGGTTTTGTTTGATTTCTTGAATTTTTCAGTTGGATATTGCATTTAGTATCACACGTGCTTGAGTTAGTAATGGTCAAGAGTGTGAGTGTTGTATTTTTGTAACTTGTTAATTTTCTTTTCCATCCCAATTTCATACCCGAACTATTAGTCTGGTTAGTTTTTTAGGTTGGCCAATAACCACTTTTATGTCCTTCATTGCCCAAACCCTTTCTGTAGTATGTTATTTGTCTGATTTAGTTTTTGTTGTGTTCTATATGGAAAAAATTTCAAGTTCCCTTTTCTTTTGTCATACTAAAATTGGATACTGTTGGAAAATAGGTTATGATGTACCTAGAATAGTAGCTTAGATTTTATTTTTGTCTTTTGTATACCTGTTGTACATGCTCTGATTAGAGCTTTGTATTTTGTACTTACCTCTTTTCAGCTTACTGAGTAAGCTAAGTTTTCTAATATAATAGAGCCTAAGTTTGGAGAACACACTTGAGGATTTCCATTCAATCATCTCTAGTTACACTCAAGTTGGTATCAAAGCGGGAATGATCTCGCTTTGCCTGATTATCACCGGCGCCACAGCCGCTGTTAGTCCATTGTCCGCTGCCATCGGCCACCGGCTATAAATCCGGCGAAACCAGGGTTTGGTGCGCCTCAGTGAGTGCAACCTATCCCTGCAAGTCACGCACTCCAAAAGTCTGCCATGCGCAGCTTCCCCACATCAACTCTCTTGGAGTGTGAGATCCACGCGTCGCCTTGTGCCGGTTAGAATCATGCTCCGACAGTCCAGAAAGATTCACTGGACCTATCCGGGCTTAGATATGCTCTCGAATCTTCATTATCTCTCTTCAATGTTGGTGTTTCTTCAAGTTGGGAAATTTGAAGGTTCTGTTTGTGCAAAGCTTTTGTCTCTGTCTCTTGTTGTGAGATGGCTTCCACAAATCCTTCTGGATCTTCCTCCTTTGTTGGTCTCACTGTTAGTTCTACTGTGGGTCCCACTGTTTCGTTTCTAGGACACCAGTCATAACCTCAGAAAGCTGAATGGCAGCAAAAACTACTTGTCCTAGTCCTCTTCCGTGGAACTTTGGTTCCTTGGCCAAGGACATCATGAGCACTTAGAGAAGCAGGTTACTGAAATACCTGCAGAAAAACAAGAACAATGGAAACAACTTGATTTCCAGCTTTGTGCCTTGCTGTGGCTGTCAGTAGAGCCAAACATCTTAGTAACCTTAAGGTCTTTCAAAACATGCTGTGGCTGTCAGGAGAGCCAAACATCTTAGTAACCTTAAGGTCTTTCAAAACATGTTACTCCTTTTGGAAGAAGGCCTAAAAGATTTATGCCAATGATATTAAGAGATTGTATGATGCAGTTGACAAATTGACCTCTCCTAAACAAACAGATCATGATATGACCTCGTTTGTAGCACATTTTTAGTCTGCATTTGAAGAATTAAGAGTGTTCCTAGATGCTGAGTCAGTGGAAGAAATGAGAAGAAAGCATGACAACCTGTATATGGTATTGGCCTTGCGGGCCATGAACCCAGATTGTGATCATATTCGTGATGAAGTTCTGACTAATCAAGAAGTTCCCTCAATGGAGAGTCTTCTTACATGCCTCCGCGTTCCTAATCAGAGAAAGAATGAAAATTCACTTGAGCTTACTGAATCTTCAACAATGGTGACTAGTCGAGGAAGAGGAAGAAAAGGAGGTTGTGGAAATCGTGGATGTGGTGGTAGCAGAAATGGTCAGCTTTACTGCTTACATTGTAAGATAAGGGGCCACACTCGAGACTGCAGCTATGATTTGGTTTGCTGGCCTGAGAAAACAACAAATGTCTCCCCATTGGAAACACATGAGCCAAAGTTTTCTGAAGAGGAGTATCAAGAGTACCTCCATGGGTAATTGATTCAGGTGCTTTCGATCATACTTTTGGTAATAGTTCTCTATTCACTTCTAAAGGAGTCGGAAAAGTCTTTATTTCTCCATCCTTAAACTTGGATCCAATCCTTTTTGTCCCTAATTGTCCTTTCAATTTAGTTTCTCTTAGTCAGCTAACAAAAGCATTAAGTTGTTTTGTAACATTCGGTGCTGATTCCTTTGTTATACAGGAACGTGGTATAGGTCGCTTGATTGGCATAGGACATGAATCCAGATGTCTCTATTATTTGGAAAAAGTTCATCAGTGTCTTGTTTTGCGTCTCCGTCTCCTAAGCTTTTGCATGATTGCTTGGGTTATCCGTACTTGTCAAAGATGAAGAAAATGGTTCCTAGTCTCAACAAACGTTGAGTCTTAGAGTGAGTCATATCAGTTAGGAAAACATGTTAGGTCTTCTTTTCCAACATGAACTGAAACAAGATGTAACTTTGCTTTTTCCACCATTCACTTTGATATTTGGGGTCCAAGCCATGTCAATCTTTTGGTTTCAGATATTTTGTTACCTTTATTGATTAATATTCCAGATGTACTTGGGTTTATTTAATGAAAGATCGATCTGAACTTTTGCCTATATTTATGTTTTTCTTTAATGAAATCAAGACCCAATTTGGAAAAGTGATTAACATTCTCAGGAGTGATAATGCCAAAGAGTATTCTCCTCTAATCTCTCTTCATTTTTAATCACTCAAGGCATCTTACATCAGTTTACATGCCCACACACACCACAACCAAAGGCTATAGCATAAAGAAAAAATAGACATTTAGTTGAAACTGCACGTACCTTATTGCTTGGTGCAAATGTTCCAGTTCATCATTGGGGTGATGCCATCCTTACTGCATGTTTTTTAATTAAAAGAATGCCATCTTCATCTCTTGAGAATAGAGTCCCTCATTCAATCCTTTTTCCAAAAGAACCCTTATTTTATGTCTCCCCTCGTATTTTTGGTTGTACTTGTTTTGTTCATGATGTTTCACCAGGGCTGGACAAGTTATCAGCAAAAGCCATTACGTGTGTCTTTCTTGGTTACTCTCGTCTACAAAAAGGATACCATTGCTATTCACCACACACTAGACGATACTATATGTCGGCTGATGTCACCTTCTTTGAAGAAACTCCCTTTTCTCTTCTTCAATGCAGGATTTCAATTTTGTCCAACAAGTCTTGTCTGTTCCATCTCTTTCTCCATTAGTGTCACCAGTCCATGAAATCCCTAGCATGGACACAAGTCAAGCCACTATCCAATCAGCCCTTCTCGATCTCCTCACAGCGTTGACCAACATGAGTCACAAAGAGAGCTGTCTAGTCCTATGTCACAAGGAGAGTCCTTTGCTTCATGTTTGTCACCTTCAATGACTCATACCACAATTCCAGTTGATGATGAGTCTGGGTGGCCAATTGCCCTTCGGAAAGGTATTAGATCTACCAAAAATTCTCATCCTATTTATAATTTTTTGAGTTATCACCGGTTATTTCCTTCTTATTTTTTCTTTATTTCATCCATATCATCTCTCACCATTCCTAAAAATATTCATGAAGCACTTGATCACCCTGGATGGAAACAAGCCATGGTTGTTGAGATGCAGGCTCTTGAAAGCAATGGCACATGGGAGTTAGTTTCCCTACCTTCTGGGAAGCAGATAGTCGGTTGCAGATGGGTATATGCTCTTAAGGTTGGGCCTAATGTGAACTTGATCGCCTTAAGGCTTGACTGGTGACAAAAGGATACAATCAGATATATGGTCTTGATTATGGTGATACCTTTTCTCCTATCGCCGAACTCACCACTGTTAGTTTCTTGCTATGGCTGTCATTCGTCATTGGCCTTTCCATCAGTTGGACATCAAAAATGCTTTTCTACATGTTGACCTAGACGAAGAGATATACATGGAGCAACCTCCTGGATTTGTTGCTCAAGGGGAATGTGGGTTAGTTTGTAAATTGTGCAGATCTCTTTATGGCCTCAAACAATCGCCGCGTGCTTGGTTTGGGAAATTTAGTCAAACTGTACAGGCATTTGGATTAAAACGTAGTGAAGCAAATCATTCAGTCTTCTATGGTCACACCTCATCAGGAAAGTGTATTTATTTGATTGTCTATGTTGATGACATAGTTATCACAGGAAATGATGCTGCTGCAATTTCTCAGCTGGAAAAAGATCTATTCAGCCATTTTCAGACCAAAGACCTTGGATGTCTAAAATACTTCCTTGGTATAGAGGTAGCTCAATCAAATGAAGATATTATTATTTCTCAAAGGAAGTACACTTTGGATGTAGGCCCATTGATAGTCCCATAGATCCAAATCAAAAGTTGATGGCAGAATAGGGTGAACCCCTCTCAGATCCTGAGAGGTACAGGAGACTAATTGGGAAACCCATTTATCTCTCAATCACCAGACCTGACATCTCTTGTGCAGTTGGAGTAGTGAGTCAATTTATGCAGAAACCTTACACTGATCATTGGAATGTTGTCACTCAAATTCTTAGGTACATTAAAAAGGCTCCAGGACAAGGGTTGCTGTATGAAGATAAGGGAAACACCCGTGTTACTAGGTATTGTGATGCTGACTGGGCAGGTTCTCCTATAGATAGGCGCTCTACTATTGGATATTGTGTGTTCATAGGAGGAAATCTGATTTGGAAGAGCAAGAAACAAAACGTTGTTGCTTGATCTAGTGCAGAAGCTAAGTATAGAGCAATGGCCTCAACTACTTGTGAACTTATGTGGATCAAGCAACTTCTTTAGGAACTTAAGTTTTGTGAAGTTCAGCAGATGTAGCTCTATTGTGATAATCAGGCAGCGCTTCATATTGCCTTTAATCCAGTATTCCATGAAAGAACCAAGCACATAGAAGTTGACTGCCATTTTGTTTGAGAGAAGCTAATGGCTAAGGAAATTAGTACAGAAAAAATTGCCGCTAATGATCAGCTCGCAGATATTTTGACTACGTCATTAAGGGGGCCTAAGATTCAATTTTTGTGTTCCAAGCTTGGTGCATATGATTTATATGCTCCAGCTTGAGGGGGGATGTTGGAAATTAGGTCATAATGTACCTAGAGTAGTAGCTTACATTTTATTTTTGTCTTTTCTATGCCTGTTGTACCTCCTCTGTTCAGAGCTCTGTATTTTGTACTTACCTCTCTTCAACTTATTGAGTAAGCTAAGTTTTCTAATATAATAGAGCCTAAGTGTGGAGAACACACTTGAGGATTTCCATTCAATCATCTCTAGTTGCATTCAAGTGATACTTATTACTTGATCATATTGCTGCTGTCTTTCTGGCTAAGACCATTTATTGCAAGCTTATGTTATGGAAAATGGAAGAGCTTAGTATTAATTGCTATACTTTTAGTTTGTAAACATTGAATATCCATGATTTATCTGTAAGTTTGGCTCTAGAAGGTTTACTAATTCTGATATTTGCATGTCTGTGTTCAAAGATTGCAAAAAGAAGTTTGACAAATTATTTTACTGCTGGAGCTACCTTTGTAATTCTATTTTATGAAGTAGAAGGTTCTTGAAATAATTTACATATTTTCTGGCTTCAAATTATATATATTGGACTTTTTTATTTATAGGAATCACCCGAGGGCAGGAAGATGCTGGAATTCCGGAAGTCTCTACCATCATTCAAGGAGAAGCAAGGTTTACTTCAAGCTATAGCACATAATCAGGTATGCATGCTGATTGTGTTCATTAGATGTCTGCCAGTTTAGCTATCAGCATGTCTTTAGTATTTTGGACCTTGAAAAGTGAAAACCAAACTATGTATGGACTACCGCTAATCCCACAAGGTCTTAGGACTTCATTATAAATTTTAAATACTAAAGAAATAAGAACAGAAGAATGAAACTGGACTTGAACACTTAGTAAGATTTAAATAATGTAAAATCTAAGATCAGTTACAGTTCTTGGTCTTTGTCTACCAAACTAGCAAGGAACACCTGCAACTGAAAAGTAGCTAAAATTAAACTGAACAAGAAAGAGGATGTGGAAGTGTAAGGAAAAAGAAAACTGAAGCTAGAAAACTAAAACAACTTAGTGATGTTATGGTTTTTTGCTTTTAAAAACTATAAAAAGGTATTAGTTTTGAAATCAGTTGTCAAAAACTGCACTTAACAAGCATGTTTTTTAGTTTATAAAAACATAAAACAGGAAACAAACAGGCCCAAACAAATTCACTAATAAGTTTTTGAAATCAGCACTACACCCTGTGGAAAAATTGCATTGCAAAGCTACATCAAAATTAGACCACATTTTCTATTTTGTTGGTATTTGGGTATGCTTTATTGGTCTTTTCATGTTCTGCGTCAAAATTTTTTTAAAATTGATTTGTAATCCTTCCTTTTGCCCTCTCCTTCTTGAACGATCAATTTGGTATTTTCATTGACTTAAAATTCGTAGATGCTCAGTACTTTATAATTTTTCATCATGGTGAGAAGCCTTGTGATAAGCAGCAGGTTGCTTTCCAATAGAAATGTCACATTTTATTGAATTTTACTTACTGAACTTCAATCTGCCCTTATTCAATCCGTGCTACTGGGTCTAATTGTGTATCTGGTTTTCCAATAGAAATGAATTGAATATCATGAACTCTGTTGGAGTTATGTATTAATAATTGATACCTTATTTTGATGAATAATGATCTAGGTGATAGTTATATCTGGAGAGACTGGCTGTGGTAAAACCACTCAACTTCCTCAGTATGTATTAGAATCAGAGGTTGAGTCTGGTCGTGGAGCATTTTGTAGCATTATTTGCACACAGCCTCGAAGGATCTCTGCTATGGCAGTGGCAGAGAGAGTGTCAACAGAGCGAGGAGAGCCTCTTGGTGAAACAGTAAGCCCTGTTTTTCTGGAAATGGACAAAAGTACAAATGCATGTAATTGTACAGAAAACATGGGTGCAAATATTATTATTCATGAAGAAAATAAAAGATTCATAACCTACTTTTTTGCTCTTGAAAGGGATTTTAAAATTTGGAATATTTTTGTTCTTGCTGCTATACCACAACAGAGGTTTTTTGATAGGTTGGCTTCAAAGTTCGATTAGAAGGAATGAAAGGAAAAAACACCCATCTGCTATTTTGTACCAGTGGTATATTACTTAGAAGGTTGTTGAGTGATCGAAACCTGAATGGTATAACCCATGTTTTTGTGGATGAAATTCATGAGAGAGGCATGAATGAAGGTAGATTCTTAACTGACAATCTAACATCGGTAATACCTTATATAATGCTAAAGAAGTATCTAAGACTTATGCTTTCCACTTTTGGTTTTATTCTTCACAGACTTCTTACTGATTGTGTTAAAGGATCTGCTTCCACGTCGTCGGGATTTAAGATTGGTTTTAATGAGTGCCACCTTGAATGCTGAGCTTTTTTCGAATTATTTTGGAGGTGCTCCTACATTTCATATTCCGGTAAGACAGTCCTCTAGTTTTTAGTTGAGCACTTATTTGTTTTGGCAATTGAACTTCAATTATTCTGAATGTTTAGATGCCTATATGACTATTAGCGTTATTGTATGCCAATTTAAATTATTTTGTGTGCGTGGGGTTGTTTGTGGTGGGTGGGAAGGTAGGGTAGTGATTGGGTGGATGAGTGTGAACATGCAATTGTATGATCAAATCTTTTCTTTGTCTTTAATGCATTTAAGAAATTTTTAAGCTGCTATATAGTTTTATATTCCATTCTAGATGCGAAGCTTAGAGTGTGCTTGGCCTTGCTTCCTATTGCCCCAAAACAGTTGGTAACATAATGGTCAAACTCAAAATTCAACAACAGTCATAATTCCTTGTGTGTATTGTGTGCATATATTATATTATAGCCTACTAAATGGTAGTTCAGCCAGAGTGCCCAACCCCACATTGTGGAAATTGGACCTTAATTTTGATGTGCAATCTATTGCCGAGGACAATAAAATGTTATCCGGCAACATCCTTCCCCCTCTTAGCCTTAGTTGTCACATAAAGTGACTACGTGAAGCCTATATCTCAGAAGAACAAGAAAGAACAATCATATGCCAATTAAATTGCACATGTGCCATATATAGTGAACGAGTGGGTTTGAAGCCTTTGTTTCAAAAGAATGAAAATAGAGCGAGCAACCAAATAACCAGATATGGTGCGTAGAGTTATTGAGTGATTGCATGAAGCCCCCTGTTTCAGAAGAATGAAACCAAAGCAATAGAACTGGAACAGTGTTTAGCTGTAATGTTGTGTGTTGTGTAGACCACACCTCATGCTATTTATAATATGGAAAAGGGAATCAGTATTGATTACAAGATCAATCAATTACTGATTAATAGGAAATAGAATATTCTAATATACAATATCAGGAATAATATCAAAACATAATCTCACAATCCCCCTTTTGGCAATCGATCTTATAAACCTAATCCTCGGCTAACTCGAGCACTGGACATTATCTTCATCCTGCATGCAGAACATGAAATGAATTGCTCTACATCTGCTGTACGACACCTCTCATCAAGGTAGACATCTTACTACTTAGCATGCGTTTAACAATTTGAGAGATGAGAGAGAGTGTTAGTGAGAGAAACACTGGGTGGGTGAGAGTTAGGAAAAGAAATAGGTACAGAGAGAATAACCCCGGTTTCAGGTATGGCCAGCAACACGATCCTGTTGAGGAACAACACCGCCATGGTAGTGGGAGAAGTAATTGGAGGGATGCAAAAGATGTCTTCTCTTTCTACTTTACTAATTTCCCTGATGATATTGGGGAAAAGGAATTGTGGTTACAATTCAAAAGGTGGGGTGACGTTAGGGAAGTCTATATTGCAAAAAACAGGAACAAGAGTGGTCACAGGTTTGGTTTTGCCCGGTTTAAAGCGGTTGGCGATGTTGGTCTTCTGGAGAGGCAACTGGACAGTTTGTTTATTGGGGGCTTAAAATTACATGCAAACATTCCCAAACATGGAAGACCTGGACAGAAGTACCAAAAGGAGTAGAGAACGGTTAGAGTGAAGAGCCACGGAAAACACCAAGCAGATGAATGGCAAAGGCCGAAGCCTATGAAGGCTAAACCTTCTTCCCAGCACACATCGTTCCATAACGCTCACCCTCAAAGAGTCTCATATGCACGTGCGGTCACTATGAACCACAAGGCCCCTGTAAAAAGATGGACTCAAGCGTAGCTGAAGCAGATAGATTCTCACTCGACCATACAATTAACCGTCCCAATGTAGAGAAGAAGGTGGTTCAATGATGCTTGGGTGGGCCGTCTGAAGAAGCTGACGGAGTTTGACAGATTAGAGGAACAGATGTTGTGGGATGGGGGAGAAGACATCAAACCCAAATACCTGGGTAACGACATGGTGATACTCTCCGGGCTCAGCGACGCAACAGCAGAGGAGTTATGGAAAGGTACTATACAAGGAAATATATCTATGTTCCACTCTCTGGAAAAGTGGAGCCCGACGCTGAAGGTAGGGTACAGGCTTGTGGGGGTATAGTGCTAGGGCATCCCTCTCCACGCTTGGGATATGGAGACAATCGGCAAGCTTGTGGCAGCGGTGGATGAACTGGTGGACGTGGATGATAATACAGAGGATCTTCACCGTTTGGATAGAGCACGGGCCCTTATTAAGACACCACGACCTCCTCTGCTTAACCACAAGGTCATGGCATCCATTAATGGAGTGGAATACAGCATCCCCATTGTCGAGGAGACCGGTTTCAGTACCTGCAGATGCCGATATGGCCTCGATGGCTACTCGTCAGAGGTGATAACGTCTGATGATAGCTGTCTAGAAGGAAGCGAGTCATTTGAGGTGGGTACGGAGGAGCTCACGACGGTACCGGAGACGCCGACAACATCACCGGCGGTGGCTGGGACGAGAGACAAACCGCACACACTCGAGGAAGGCCAACTTGTGACCAGCGGTCTTTGCCCGGAGCAAGAACTGCTGGATAATAGCGATATGCAGGAGACCATGTTGCAGGGGGCTGGAAAGCAACAACAGGACTTTGATCGAAGAGTTGAGGCCTGGGAAGTACGGGCACCAGATGTGACAGCAGGAAAAGCAAATGCTGGGTACACAACTTGGGAGAAAGGAGAAAGTTCAGTACAAGCTTTTTGTAGACTGAAGGAAGGTACCAGAAATAGTGATGAGAGCGGAAAAGGAGGGGAGCAGGTTCAGCCTAAGAGCCATGCTGCAGTTGAAGTCTCGACAAAAGCTGGGTCAAAGGAGCAGAACACATGTTGGACCTGCCCGAGACCATTAAACAGTGAGGAATGGTCACGTGATAAAGCTGGGACGGAGGATTTCAAACATGATGGGCCTGACCCAAATCTGAAAGTCTATCCAAGAAGTAAAGGGTGCAAAAAGAAGGAAGTAAATAAAAACAGTCCTATGTCTAACATTGGGCTTGGCCCACAAAAATTTATGGACAAAGGAACTCAGCTGACTACTGATGAGCTCGAAAAATCCCCTATAATGGAGGGCAGTAATGGTCTGAAGGATTTAGTAGATGGGGGAGGAAGGCTAAATAACTTACTCTATGGTGGAAAGGAGGTAAGGAGCCCTTTGAATGCAGTATGGGAAAAGCAACCTGATAAGGAATGGGCTTTGGCAACTATGCTGGGTACAAACTGTACTAATCAGGTAGATATGATTAAGATGATGAATGACTTGGAAGAAAGGGATAGGAAAGAGGTCCTCATGAAGGGTATTAGAGATGTTTGTGATGAAGATCCTATCATATAATGTAAGAGGGCTGGGGAGGGGAATAAAATGGGCATCTATTAGGAAAATGGTCCATAGAGAGAGGGCGGATATGTTATGCCTACAAGAAACTAAAAAAGAAAAAATAGATAGAACAATGTGCAAAGCAATATGGGGTGATGGTGATGTCAGCTGGGTGTGTCAACCAGCTGATAATAGTGCTGGAGGTTTACTGTGTGTATGGAGTGGGGATACCTTTAAAATTGAAAAGAAGGTACTGGGAAAGGGGTTTGTATACCTGGAAGGTTTTGGGTTGCAGATGATACCAGAGTTTGTATTGTGAATGTCTATTCACCATGTGAGCCAGCTGCGAAAAGGATTCTATGGGAGGAGATTAGTCTATTGAGACGTGGAAATCTAGGAGGTTTCTGGTGTATCATAGGAGACTTTAATCAGATCAGAAAGCCATCGGAAAGAATGGGGATATGTCTCAGAAATGCAGACAATGGGTTAACAAGAGACTTCAATGAATGGATAGCAGAGCTGGAACTTGAAGAAGCGCCAAGTATTGGAAGAAAATTTACTTGGTATCGACCTAATGGGACTGCAAAAAGCAGGCTGGACAGAGCTTTTGTTTCTATGGATTGGATGGTGAAATGGCAAGGCACAATTCAGATTACTCTAGACCGCAACTTCTCAGATCATTGTCCCATTCTGCTGAGAGTGTCCTCTGTAGACTGGGGGCCGAAACCTTTTAGGGTGATGGACTGCTGGTTTGACGAATCATTTAGAAAGGTGGTTACAGAAGGCTAGAATTCAAGCATCATTCATGGTTGGGGTGGTTATGTGCTAAAAGAAAAAATTAAGAAGACTGAAACTGCTCCTTAAAACGTGGAACAAACAGCATTTTGGTGATTCACAGAAAAGATTAGCCTCTGCAGAGATGGAGCTCAACAAGTTAGAAGTGGAAGGAGATACAAGACAGCTAGATGAGGCAGAAATCAACAAGAGAAAACAACTACAGGTAGAGGTTTGGGAGGCAGCACTTTCCCATGCCTCTGTCCTAAGGCAGAAGGCAAGGACAAGGTGGATCAAGGAAGGAGACTGTAATTCTAGATTTTTCCACTTGACAGTAAATTGGAAGCGAAAAAATAACCTGGTTAAGGGTGTGTATGCTGATGGGCGCTGGCTGGAGGAGCCTGGAAGGGTTAAACAGGAAATCAGATCATTTTTCATGAAGAGATTTGAAGAACCGATGCGGATCAGGCCTAAATTGGATGGGGTTCAGTTTAAATCTATTGGTCAATAACAGAACAACATGCTGGTGGCAAGATTTAATGTGAAGGAAGTTAGGGATGCAGTTTGGGAATGTGGGAGCGACAAAAGCCCAGGGCCGGATGGACTGAACTTTAAGTTCATCAAAGAATTCTGGGATGTTCTACAACCAGATTTCCTTCGCTTCCTGGATGAGTTTTTTGTGAATGGAAATTTTCCCAAGGGCGGTAATGCATCATTTATGGCTTTAATCCCTAAAGTTCCTGACCCGACGAGTTTAGATGAATACAGACCTATTTCATTGATAGGTTGTGTGTATAAAATTGTTGCTAAAATATTGGCTGCAAGATTGAAGGTGTTGCCTGATATTATAGATGTCCGACAATCTGCCTTCATAGAAGGGAGACATCTACTGCAGAGCGTTATTATAGCCAATGAAGTAATCGATGAGGCTATAAGGAGAGATAACAGCTGCCTTGTGTTCAAAGTAGACTATGAAAAGGCCTATGATTCAGTTAGCTGGAATTTTCTGACGTACATGATGGATAGGATGGGTTTCTGCTCTAAGTGGATCAAATGGATGATGGGATGTTTGGAATCAGCTTCAGTTTCCATATTGGTCAATGGGAGCCCTACTGCACAGTTTACACCTCAAAGGGGACTAAGGCAAGGAGATCCACTTGCTCCTTTTCTATTTAATATTGTAGCAGAGGGCCTTTCAGGCCTCATGAGGGAAGCACGGAGCAAGAACAGCTATGTTGGCTTTAAGGTTGGGAAAGATAAGGTGGACATTAGTCTGTTACAGTATGCAGACGATACCATTTTTTTTGGGGAGGCATCGATGGCAAATGTGCAAACTATCAAAGTTTTACTGAGAAGCTTTGAATTGGTGTTGGGGCTGAAAATTAATTTTGCAAAGAGCTATTTTGGGGCCTTTGGTGTGAATTCTCAATGGATTAACAGTGCTGCTACTTACCTGAATTGTGCGGTGTTATCTGTACCTTTTTCATACCTGGGGATTCCTATCGGGGCTAATCCACGACGGGGTGAGACATGGGTCCCATTAATTAAGAGATGTGAGAAGAAACTAGCTAAGTGGAAACAAAAATATCTCTCTTTTGGGGGTAGAGTGACTCTCATAAAATCTGTTCTGAATTCACTTCCTATATTCCTATTTTCTTTTTTCAGGGTACCTAAGAAGTTGGCGGATAAATTGACGAGGTTACAAAGAAGGTTTTTATGGGGAGGTGAGGAGGATAGAGAGAAGATTGCATGGGTGAGGTGGTCTGAAGTGTGTCAATCAAAGGAGTGTGGAGGTTTAGGTATTAGGGACATTGAGAAGTTTAATTTAGCTTTGCTTGGAAAGTGGAGGTGGAACTTTTTTCATAATCATGGGGAATTATGGGCAAAGGTCATGGAATCAAAGTATGGCGGTTGGAGGGCACTGGATGTATCAAGAAGAAATAGCTGTGAGTCAATTTGGTGGAGGGACATGACTAACATTTGTAGATTAAATGCTGAGGAGGGGTGGTTTAGGAACCATATCAAGTGGAGATTAGGGTGTGGGTCTAGGGTGTTATTTTGGGAGGATGACTGGAAGGGGACCGGGATCACTTTGAAGATGAAGTATCCTAGACTATTCCTAATCTCGCAGCAGCAGATGAGTAGTGTCCAAAAGATGGGTCACTTCTCCAATAACGGATGGGAGTGGAATTTTAGGTGGAGAAGATGTTTCATGGAGGGAGAGGTAGAGACAACTATCAGATTTATAGAAGAGCTACAAGATATATAGCCACATGCCCAGATGCAGGATTCTTGGAGCTGGGAGGGTGATCCAAGTGGGACATATTCGGTGGGAAGCGCATATAGACTGCTGACTAAGGAGGCAAACTCTCAGAATCAGGAGCTGGTGTTCAAAGAGCTGTGGAAGCTAAAAGCTCCTAACAAAGTGTTATGTTTTGCTTGGAGACTTTTATGGGACCGCTTACCAACAAAAAAGAATCTAAATAGAAGGAATGTGTTACTACTTGATAACAGATGGCCTTTCTGTTTGAATGTTGAAGAGGATGCGTCACATACATTTCTCAGTTGCTCTAAGGTCCTGCCGCTGTGGTGGGAGTCGATGAACTGGTTAAATATTCAACGGGTTTCCCGTTAAAACCAAAGCAGCATTTCCTCCAACATGCATACTGTGATATCAATGGTCTTTTGATTAATAGATGGCAGATCTGGTGGCTTGCCTTATCATGGTGCATTTGGCACCATAGGAATCAGATAGTGTTCCAAAATGGTTGTTTTGATGGACAAAAGCTGATGGAAAATGCAGTATTTTTCTGCTGGTCCTGGATTTCTACCCTTGAGAAAGGATTTTCTATTCCTTTCCACTTTTGGTCTAGTAACATTAGAGAGGGTTTTTGTGTTTTAGGGAGGGTGTAACAGATATTTTTTGGTGGGGATTGAGCCTATCTTCAGCTAGATCTTGGGCTATCTAATCCAGGCTTTTTGCTTGTATTAGCTAGCTGTGGCTCTGGTCTGTTTCTGATAGGTTGTATATTTTCATATGTTATACTTGTAACTTCTATTCTCATTTATATAATATATATTTTTGCTGAGCAAAAAAAAAATAATCTCACAATCCCCCTCAAGCTGGAGCATATGTGTGATATGAACCAAGCTTGTTACAAATGTGGTCAACCGGATAGAAACAAAAGGCTGTTCGAGTTAACAGAACTGAAGAAGAAAAGTAGATAAAGAAAAAAAAAAGAGAGAAAAAGCTTTTCAGGAAACAGAAAGTGTTATTATGATTGGCAACTAATTTCTGTTACAAGAGTAGAATATATATAGCTCTGGTCTCTGGAGCAGTTAGTTATTACTAACTAACCTTCTAACAAACTCTTAACTAACACTAACACTTAACTAACTTGATAACTGTCATAGTTAAGTGAGTGTGCAGTTGAATACTACACCTCCCTTTCTACTACTCTAATACCCCCTTTCAAACTCAAGGTGGTTGAGTCTTTGAAACAGACTCAATCACATTGAGTTTGGTCCTTAGGAAACTAAACCTAGTAGGAGATAGGGGTTTAGTCAAAACATCTGCCCGTTGGTCAATGGCAGGAATATGATGTATGGCAATTGTTTAGTCAAAACTTTCTCCCTAACATAAAAAATATCCATCTCCATATGCTTCGTTCTGGCATGGTGAACAGGATTATAAGCAATGGCCACAGCACTTTCATTGTCGCAATATATGGTGGGAGTGCAAAAAGGAACTTGGAGCTCAGTCAACAGAGTTTGAATCCAAGATATTTCAGCTGTGGTTTGAGCTAGACTGCGGTATTCTGCCTCTGTGCTAGACCTAGCAACCATCTGCTGTTTATGGGACCACCAGGAAATGAGATTTGAGCCAAAATAGATTGCAGCACCTGAAGTAGATCTTCTATCATCAATATCTGAAGCCCAATCTGCATCACAGAGAGCTCTGAGAGGATACGGATGGCCTGAGACAGCAGGCTTTAGATGTAGGCCATGAAGAACAGTACCCTTTAAGTACCTTAAAATTCTCTTGACTGCAATCCAATGAGACTCTGATGGATTAGTCATAAACTGACAGACTTTATTCAGAGAAACTGATCTCTGGTCTGGTAATAGTCAAGTATTGAAGTGCCCCAACCACAGTTCTGTAGAGAGTTGGATCAGAAAAAGGTTCTGAGCCAGATTTGGTCAACTTGCAACTAGAAGCCATAGGGAAAGCAATGGATTGAGCTTCTGTCATACTGGTTTTCTGCAATAAATCTCTGATATATTGGCTTTGAGTAAGCAGAATTGATTCATTAGCCAGAGTTTTTCCCTCTATTCGAAGGAAATAATCTAACAATCCTAGCTGTTTGAGAGAGAATTTTGAGTTCAACTGAGAAGTAAGGTGCTGAATTAGAGGAATAGAACTGCCAGTGATTATAATGTCATCAACATACACAAGGAGATATACAGTATGCGATTTGGTCTTGTAAATGAATAAAGAGGGATCACATTTACTTGCCACAAGCCCAAACTGAAATAAGGTAGTCTAAAGTCTTTCAAACCATTGCCTGGGAGCCTGCTTGAGGCCATAAAGAGCTCTATTTAATTTGCATACCAGAGAAGAGTTAGCATCTTGGAACCCTGGTGGTTGGGACATATACACAGTCTCATTGAGCAATCCGTTCAGAAAAGCATTGTTGACATCCAGCTGAACAAGTTGCTACTGATTAGTTAGAGCCAAAGACAAAATAAGTCTGATTGTCACAGTTTTTATAACAGGAGAGAAAGTCTCAGGAAATCAAAACCAGCCACTTGACTAAATCCCTATGCAACTAATCTGGCTTTGTACTTGTTAATAGAGTTATCTGCATTTTCTTTAACTCTGAAAACCCACTTGCATCGTATGGGTTTTCTGTCTGGTGGCAGAGGAACCAGACTCCAAGTATTATTCTTCATCAAAGCTTCATACTCCTGCTGCATGGAAGAAAGCCAATTTGGATCTGTTAAGGCTTGCTTAACAGATTTGGGTTCACAATGAGCCAGCAAAAGAGTGGGATTAACTTTGGGTAAATGAATGACAGACTTAGATCTGGTTTGCATGGGATGGATATTGGATGGTCTGTTAGGTGGAATGGGAGACTGATCAGGAGAAACAGTAGTGGATGGTCGAGACTGTTCAGTAGGAACAGTGGTGGATGGTTGAGATGTATGGGATGCTGGAGTGGAAAGATCAACATTTGACTGATCTGTTTGTGTGGTAAGGCAAGGCTGAATAAACTCAGAGTTAGATTGAGGATTATTTGAGGTAGGTTGTGGGATATTTGAGGATTGTATAATAGGAATAGGAGGAAAGTAATGCTGAGTTAAGGAAGAGTTAGACTGACTAGAAAGAGAGGAGGACTCAAAAAGGTCAGCATAAGGAAACCTTGACTCATTTAATATCACATCCTTAGAAATATAAACTCTACCTGAGGGAGACAGAAATTTGTACCCTTTATGAGATGTATAATACCCCAAGAAGATACATTCATGAGACCTAGAGTCTAATTTGTGGGTGTTATAAGGTCTGAGCAAGGGAAAGCAAGAACGAAGCACATGATAAGGTATTTCAAACTTAAGGGATGTTGTGGGTAATCTATTTATTAAGTAGACAGCTGTGCAATATGTGCGTGCCTGTATTATAGAGAGAGATGAGAGAAAGGGTTAGAGAGAGAAACAATGGGTGGGTGAGAGAGCGAAACCAAGAGAGACAGTATCACGTCGGGGAAAGGTACGCCCAACACTATGCGGTGTCGGTAGCAGCACGAGGAAGGGTAGGGTGGCAAGTAATTGGAGGGACACTGCAGATGTGTCTTCCTTTTACTTCACCAAATTCCAGATGACATGGGTGAAAAGGATCTATGGTTCGAATTCAAAAATGTGGGGACCCAGGGAGATATTCATAGCAAAAAATAGGAACAAAAGTGGTAGAAGATACGGTTTTGTGCGCTTCAAAGGTGTAGAAGATATTATGCAACTGGAGAGGCAGTTGGATAATCTGATCATTGGAGGTCTCAAACTGCATGCGAACATCCCAAGACATGAAAGGGAAGGAAGAATCGTCGAGAACAAGAAAAAGGAGGAGCCATACGGAAAAGAGGTACAAGGAGTTAATGATGGGGGGATAGCAAAATGGTTGCAAAATGGGAATCACTTCCCTCTACGACAAGCACAAAGGGCCTTATATGCGCAAGTGGTCGTAAAGCCCAATGGTGTGGTGAGAAAAATATGGCTTCCAAAATATGCAACAGAGAAGGCTAAATCATCCTTTTTGTCGATCCAGCTCGTCATCCCTATGGAAAAGAAAAAGTAGCTCAGTGATGCTTCGGTAAGAAGATTAAGGAAGCTAAACATGTTTGACAGAATTGAAGAACTTGCATGGGATGGAGGTGAGGAAGTCAAGCCAAAGTACGTTGGTGACGATATGGTACTGCTTATGGGTCTGAGCGATTCCAAAGCTGTGGAAATGTGTCGAGAAGATGTCGTTACGGGTCTGTCCATGTTCCATACTCTGGAAAAATGGAAATCCACGATGAAGCTTGGGTTTCGTTTAGTTTGGGTGCTATGCTGGGGTATTCCGTTACACGCATGGGACTCGGACAACATCACAAAGATAGTGGCGGGAGTAGGTGACGTGGTGGAGGTGGACGATGATACAGATGATCTACAGTGTCTAGACAGAGCACGAGTACTCATCAAGACACCATGGCAACCTGCTATCCACCATAAGATAGTGGCGCTCAAACGAGATCGAATTCATGATTAATATCGTTGAAGAGTCAAGCACCTGCTCAGGTAGATGTAAATGTCTCACGGGGAGTTTTGAAGGTTCATCAAACGAAATATCTTCTGACGAGAGTACGGCGGGTTTTAGCGTGACGTCGGAAGGATCGCTACACGCCGCAGAGCATGATGAAGTAAGGTAAGTCCTAACTCAACTATATGTCTGTTTTTTCTTTCCACAACACCATTTTGATGATGGGTGTGGGGACAAATCAGTCTATGTTGAATACCACAGTCAGCCAAAAATGATGTTAATGGTCTAAATTCCCCTCCCCAATCAGTTTGAAAACTTTTGATTTTAAAATTAAAATGTAATTCAGCCATAGCTTTAAGCCTTTGTAAAACATCTGAGGTTTCAGACTTATTTCTAAGAAGATAAATCCAAGTAAACCTTGAAAAAGCATCAACAAAGGTTATGTAGTATGAAAAACCATTAAATGAGGAAACATGGGCAGGGCCGCAAAGATTGCTATAAACTAACTCTAGAGAAGTGTAGACAAATTCAGAGGGAAAAGAAGGAAGTCTGTGAGACTTGCCCAATGCACAAGCTGAACAAAAACTCATAGAACTATTATTAGATGTGGGTATATTACAGTGTTTCAAGACTAGTTGCAATACATGAGAATTGGAATGACCAAGACGATCATGCCATAGAGAGCTAGTTCTAGTACATGAATTTATATTGAATTTTCCAGACTTATTACAAGAAGACAGAAGGCTGTTCAACAGTTGAAGTACAAGCAAGAGCAGAAGCAGACATAGGATGAAGAAGCTTGATGTTGGAGAAGCTATATAGACCATCAGGACCAACACTGCCTTGGAGCAAGACCTCATTGGTTACCTGAGATTTAACAGCACAAAAATTAGGATGAAACTCAAAAAAGACTCTATAATCTTTAGCAAACTGGCTGACACTAATAAGATTTTTAGTGATATGAGGCACATGCAAAAGATGATGAAGAAACAAAGATTTTAGTGATTTTAGTGTTTTAGGGAGAGATAAAGGATGAAGATCCAGAGGAAGAAATAGGCAAACCTTGACCATTGCCAATGAAGATTTGATCAGGACCTTCAAAAGGCTCAGTTTGTTGAATGTTTTGAGACTCTCCAGTTACATGAAAGGAAGCACCTGAATCTGGAATCCCATTGTAATTTGTGGATGTAGATTGATTAGGGACATTAGTTAACATAGCACTTGGAGTGGGATTACTTCCAGAATTGGCAGACTTGTAATTGTTATTGGTCCATACATTTCAGGGACGAGCATCATCATAATATTGCCCAGAATGCAAGTTGGAATTACTCTGACCAGAAGCACCATTGTACATTCTGAGGCCCATAATTTTGTGAGGTAGGATCATGAAGGACTAAAGAGGAATTTGGCTGATAATTCCCATCAAAGCGAAAATGGCAAACAGAAGCAGTGTGCCCATACTTGTAAAACACTTGACACTGGAAATTAGCAAAGTGACCACGACCACAGCCACTGCCACCGCTGGCATCACCACCAAGACCACCGTTGCGGTTGAAACTGCCACTGTAGCTACCTCCACAGCTAGAACTGCCTCGAAATTTGGGGAAGCTTTCTGGATCCTGTTTGTTTGACACCTGAGTGAGATTGATTGAAGGCGAATCAGAAGAGGACTGCTTGAACTTATTCAAGCGCGATTAATGAGCCAACAAAAGCGCTTTAACTTGATCAATAGGCTGTGGTTCAAATTTGCTTTCAATGGTCGCAATAATCAGATGATATGCCGATGAAAGACCTTCCATAATAGAATCAATATGCTCTTGAAGCATAATCGGGCTTCCAACGGAAGCAAGGGAATCAGAAATTGCACGAATCTGTGACAAACATTCATGCATAGACTTGCCTGTGAGTGTTGTAGCACGAAGCTGAGTGTGAAGTTGACAAGCTGTGGTTATTGTTTGCTTGTGAAAATAATTGTGAATGTGTTCCCAAACCTCATAGGAATGGGTGCATCCATGAACTCGCGATAAACTGGAGCACTTGATCTTGTTGCTTCCAACTTTCATAAGCTGGATTCTCAATGCCAGCGTCACGATCATCTTCAAAGAGGAAGCGGAGCGGAATTTGGGGATTCGCGACAAAATGCTGAAGTTGATGGGACTTAATAACTAGTTCGACTTGTTGCCAGAGGACAAAAGTTGAATCATCAAGCTTGTCAGAAATCAAATTCGGAAAAGAAGAAGCAGAAAGGAACGCATTTTGTTGTGACACCATTGATGATCATCACCAAGCTCTAGATCTAGATACCATAAAAGAGTTCTTAACAGAAAAAAAGAGTAGAATATATATAGCTCTGGAGTAGTTAGTTATGATTGGCAAAAAGCCTTTCAGGAAACAGAAAGTGTTATTATGATTGGCAATTAATTTCTGTTACAAGAGTAGAATATATATAGCTCTGGAGCAGTTAGTTATTACTAACTAACCTTCTACCAAACTCTTAACTAACATTAACACTTAACTAACTTGATAACTGTCATAGTTAAGTGAGTGTACAGTTGAATACTGCACCTCCCTTTCTACTACTCTAATACGAGTCATGTGGTTTTTCCGGATAAACACGGCTCTATGGCAACCAACAGAGACCCGCAATGATGATGGAAAACAGTGATGATGGATAAACAGAGCAGTTAGTTATGATTGGCAAAAAGCCTTTCAGGAAACAGAAAGTGTTAATTTCTGTTACAAGGGTAGAATATATATAGCTTTGGAGCAGTTAGTTATTACTAACTAACCTTCTAACAAACTCTTAACTAACATTAACACTTAACTAACTTGATAACTGTCATAGTTAAGCGAGTGTGCAGTTGAATACTGCACCTCCCTTTCTACTACTCTAGTACGAGTCATGTGGTTTTTCCGGATAAACATGGCTCTATGGTAACCAACGGAGGCCCGTAGTGATGATGGAAATAGTGTGACTCTCGCCGGAGATGCGTCATGCGTCGTGGGCGTGAACTTCACATGCCAGGGCTCTACGTGGGTGCAACAGTGTCTTGAGTCGGCTGTGCACATGGACGGCTTAGCGGTCTTCCACGATGGTGATGGGTACTGTTCACTTGTGAAAACCAAGCAAAAAAGATCCATTGGGGATGCCTTGAGGTAGAGGGAGAGAAGATCATTGTGACACTGTCTGAAGATGCGTCATGCATTGTGTGTGTGAAAATCATGTGCCAGGGCCCTGCATGGGGTCACGTGCGGCGGTTTATTAAGTTGTTTGCGCACATGGACAACGTGACGGTCATCGGTGATGGGCGACAATGGTCGAAGGTAATCTCCGGCGAAAAAGGATCGAAAAGTTTGCCAAACAAGGGCAGTCACACAGTACTTTTCACCACAAAGAGGAGCTGCGCGAAAAAGAGAAAACAAAAGAAAACAGGATTACAAAGGAACACCCCCGAAAACAGCACGGATCGGGCCCAAACTCTAGGGTTATGGAAAATAAATGGCTTTATGGAAAAGATGTGCATGGGAGTGCATGTTAACTCCGATGGTGATGTGTCGACAAGGTCTGTGTAGATCGGTGGATGGCACACTAGATGATCTAGGTGCGAGTCAGAGAGTCGCCAGAAATAGGTTGCCGGAAAAGAGGGTGAAGCATAAAGGTCCATTGGGGATAGTAGGTCCCCCTTGGAGAACGACTTTCATTTTTCTTGTGTCAAGTATAACCTAGCTCTGATACCATGTAACAATGTTTAACTGTAAATTTGTGTGTTGGGTAGACCACACCTTATGCTATTTATAATATGAAAAGGGAATCAATATTGATTAAAAGATTGATCAATTACTGATTAATAGGAAATAAAATATTCTATTAGTAAATACAATATCAGGAATAATATCAAAACATAATCTCACAAGAATAATCAAATAGGCTGCATTCTTTAGTGCTCCTTCAGTTCCTTTTCCTTTTAACATTTTAAGCTTCTATGACTTTTCAACTTCTCTGATGATAATTGGTGAAAGAAGAAAAAAAAAAACAAGTTGTTGAATCTTGTGATTTGTATCATTGGTATTGAATCACTACAAATCTTGCATGTTTTGAATGATTCAAAGCCATCTGTGATTCATCATACGGTACCAGCCACTGTCTCGCTGAATGGTATTGAATCATGCAATGCATATCATTTTAATAGCTCAGTCCATTTTAAAATTTAGGACGCATAATGCTCATTTATAACTTTTTCTGATACAAGTGTAACTAAATCTTTTCTTGTCAGCTTCTTTTACTGTGTTTGCAATGTTATTATTCGTAAAACAATTGTTTTGAATTCTTTTGTTAATTTCCCAGGGTTTCACTTATCCAGTTAGAGCACACTTTTTAGAAGATATTTTGGAAATGACGGGATATAAATTGACTTCCTTCAACCAAATTGATGATTACGGTCAAGAGAAACTGTGGAAGACACAAAAGCAACTAGCACCACGGAAGAGGAAAAACCAGATCACTGCTCTTGTTGAGGTATGTAGCTACCTTAAAAATTTGACCTTAATATTGTTGCCGTAAAGAATTTAGATTCTCTTGTTTGGCAAGAGTTTGTCTTTCAAAAGCAAGCTGATACCCTGATGTTGTGCCTTGCTGCATGCTTATTCTTAATTGTTTGAAACTAGGGATGTATGTTTATTAGACTTCATAGTTGATAGTAAGTAATTGGCCTTCATTGATTCCATTTTCAATCGATTTGTCAATAACAAACAGATTGCTCGTAATCTGGGAATATTCTGCAATTCTCTAATATATCTAAAATTATTTTAAGTGACTAGATATTCCGTGTTTTCCTTAGAAACTAAAACTGAATTCTGTTGAAGTGCAGTATGTTGGGAAAATGAATTTCTTACTTTCATACTGTTGAACAGGATGCTCTTTCTAAATCAAGCTTTGAGAACTATAGCTCTAGGGCACGTGATTCGCTAACATCTTGGGCACCTGACTGCATCGGTTTTAATCTCATTGAGGCTGTTCTTTGCCATATATGTCGGAAGGAACGACCAGGTGCTGTCTTAGTATTTATGACTGGGTGGGAGGATATAAGCTCTTTAAAAGATCAGCTTAAAGCACATCCTCTTGTAGGAGATCCCAATAGGGTTCTGCTTCTAACATGTCATGGTTCAATGGCAACTTCAGAACAGGTTGGTTATTTCCATTTGTTGATTCCCTGGACTGTATATTACATCGTCATGTACTTCTAAATCTGTATTCTTTCTCTTTGTGTGATATGTATTTCTGATTAACCCATTGTCCTTGCAACAAAGTGAATTAAGTCATTTAATTAGGTTATTTTATGTTTTTTCTTTGAAATTTAGTTATATAAAGTAATAATCAATTTCATTGTTGCTTTAAAATGCTTGTTGTATATTCAACAATAAATAATCTGTTGGTGCAGTTCAAAAAGATAAATAACTTATTTTCTTTTCTTGATGATCACGTAAGTTTTTCATTGTTGCATCTTTCGTTTTCTTGGCATTCTCTGTGCAGAACCTAGGGTGCTGTTTGTTTAAAAAAATGCAAAATATATGTATGAAAATCATCATATAAAATAAAGAAACTTGAAATTTTGGCAGAAAAATAAAGGAAACTAGAGAGTTTCAAATTGCTTAAAATTTAGTAGCATTTTGTAATGCAAGTTTATATGACCTATATCTGATGTTTTCAAGATGCTATTTCTGATGTGTCATAATTTTGACAAATAATAGGATATAGGATGCAGGTGAATTTGGTGGCATCTGTCATAGTTTTTTTGTTAGCAACTAACTGAAGAATAGAAAATAGAAAGAGAGGAAAAGAGTAATATGATTGGTTGAACAAAAAAGTTACAGAGCCAAGAAGTATTTTCTCTATGGGTTCCCTTTCACAGCCAATTTGTAGGAACCAAAGAGCAGAAAAATAGAGAACACTGATATTGTTGGTTGAATGAAAAATGTACAGAGCAAAGGGGAGAAGTCCTTCCTTCAAGGGTTTCCCCTTCACAAAGGATTTCTCCTCTCATGTGCAAAGTCTCAAACTATCAAATTCACAGAATTAATCCCTCTAATCTAATTTCCCCCTATTTGTAACCAATTCCTTCTAATTCTAACAAACTAAAGGACTAATCAACTAACTGCTGCCATTATTTAGCTCTCATATATCCCAACAGTTTTTGGATAGGAAATGATATTTATTAAAGAGAATTTACATAAGGGGGGAGGATGGGTAGGAAGAAAACAACAAAGATAAACAAATATGTATCCAGTTATCATTTTGTATCTTGTCATATATTATAAAATATCAGTAGATTAGAATTTCTAGGTTCAAAAACAAGTCTTGCTATATATTTTTGGGGATACCTTCTTAGCCGCTGTCATTATTCATTCTCTTGCTCATTAAAAAATTACATTTTTATAAACTATTTCTTATTATGAAATAGCAATTGATGATAAACAGTACCATATTTACGTTTTTACTCTTGTTAATACTGATTTCTAAAATGATAGAATCTTATTTTCATGTTCTATTTTTAAGAGCATATTACTGATGTTTGATTATCTATTTTTCTTGTTACTTAATTATTCTATCTAACTGTATTTCAATAAATTATTTATTTTTGTTTTATATTTTTGTAGAAACTCATATTTGAGAAACCACCTCCAAATATAAGGAAAGTGATACTTGCTACAAATATGGCTGAGGCAAGTATTACAATCAATGACATAGTTTTTGTGGTTGATTGTGGAAAAGCAAAAGAGACCACTTATGATGCTTTAAATAACACGCCATGTCTTCTACCTTCTTGGATATCACAAGCATCTGCACGTCAGGCAAGTATCTATGTCTCCTAAGCCTTCACTATATTTGCTTTTAACTTTTGTAGTGTTCACACAGCTATTGATGCTCCAACTCCTATTGTATATACTTTTGTAGTGCCCTGGACTTATTTGGTATTTTTCTTTATAATAAATGTAGTTATATTGTTCAATTTAAAAATAATATAGGCTTTGGTGGAGGGAGAAGATGAGAGTGAGAACAGAAAGGAGAGTGAAGAATGACGGTAGAAGAGGGTGAATAAAGGATTTAAAAAACACTTTTAAACAATATATTCCATCACCATGTCTGCCATAAACTGCCGTTGCCCCATGGCAGTGGTGGCTGAAAAATGGAAAAAGATGTGGAAACTGCCAGAATACACCACAAATTGGGTGGTGAATGGTTGTTGGCATAATAAGTGCACCCCAATTCCATTATGATGGCCATAACTGAATTTTAACCACACTGTTTGAAGGGGTTTCCCTTACAGATATATGTAGGAGATTGCATGCTTTATTCAATTGATGTTTTTTTTTTCTTTGGTAAGGACGATTGCTTATCCTGCTAACTCTTTGTATTGTTCATTTTTTAGTCTTAATGACTTTCTTCTTTCCTAAAAAAGACAAGACTTTAATTTTTTTTAATTTCTATCATTGCCCTCTGCCACATGTATGATGGACTCTTGAGAAGAAAAATGTAATATTAAAATATGTTAATGCAATCAAGGATATGTATGATGGGACTATACATGTGTGAAAGCTTGTAATGAAACATCAAGGTATTTCCCTATCACGGTAGGTGTTCACCAAGGTTCAGCTCTTAGTCCTTATCTCTTTACCTTAGTGATGAATGAACTAACGAAATATATTCAAGAGGAAGTGCCGTGGTATATGCTTTTTGCAGATGATATTGTGCTTATTGATGAGACCAAAGATGGTGTTAATAGGAAATTAGAATTGTGGAGAAATACTTTGGAGTCTAAAGGATTCACGATCAGCCAGAGCAAGACGGAATATATGAAGTGTGAGTTTTCGAGAGTAAGAGACGGTGATCAAGACACAATGCATTTACTTGATCAATAGGTATCCAAGAAAGATGTTTTTAGATACTTGGAATCAATGTTGCAAAACGGTGGTGAGATTGATGAAGATGTAAATCATAGAATTAGAGCAGGGTGGATGAAATGGCGGAGTGCATCAGGGTTTTTGTGTGACCGCCAAATTCCTCTTAAGCTGAAAGGAAAATTCTATAGAACAGCTGTAAGACCGGCAATGCTATATGGAGCAGAATGTTGGCCAGCACATAGGCAACATGAGCATAAAATATGGGTAGCAGAAATGAGGATATTAAGGTGGATGTGTGGATATACGAAGATGAATAAGATAAGAAATGAGGATATTCGAAGAAAGGTATCAGTGGTACCGGTATGTGAAAAGATGAGGGAGCATAGATTGAAGTGGTTTGGGCACGTTAAGAGACGGTCACTGGTTGCTCCTGTAAGAACAAGAGTTGGTTACCAAGAGCTCAACACAAAGAGAGGTAGAGGTCGACCGAAACTTACCTGGGAAAAGATAGTTAAACAAGACCTAAATGAGTGGGATATAGATTGACGGACGGTGTGTCTTAGGATAGAGTGGAGAAAAACTATAAGTTTGGTGGAAGATTAAATCCATTAATAGTTCTATATTCCAGTCATTCCCTTGTTTTAGTTATTTTCTTCTTTTCTCCCTTCTTTCTTTCACCCCTTTGTTCTCTCTTTTGTTTTATTTCCACTTTTTTCTTCCCCTCTCTTGTTCTCTTTCTGTCTCATTTATGATTTATCATTGTGTTCATCTACCACCAACCTCAATTAACTTGGGTTAAAGGTGTTGTTGATGTTGATGTTGATCATTGCCCTATGCCCTTCTCCTAAAATCAAATTTGACTAGAGTGAACAGTTGTAATTTCTCGTGAGGCTTTCTTTTCTCAGTTTTCTATGCTTCCAAATGAGAAAAAAATTATTCTAAATTTTGGTTGTGAAAAAAAAAATTCTCATTGTTCTTTACTTTCCTTTTCTCTTCATCCACATAACATAAGAGAGAACCTAAAGTCTTATCTTTGGTGCTATATGCAACAATACATGTAGCTATTTTTCAAGCAACTTGAACTTGCTCCATCACTTTCCTTGAAAAATCTTTAAGCCCAAATAGCTATTAGCATGGTATTTAAGCCTTCGATACACTCTTTTGCTCACTTATCCCATCTGATGTAGTACTTGATTGCTGAGAAGCATGGAAAATGTGTGATAATTACATTTTATATTGTAGTACTTGATTCATCTCAGTCTAGCTCCTCTCTTGTAGTGTAGTGGTCAACCCACTTTCCCCCACCCCCACCCACCCACCCACCCACACATCCAATTTTTCCTGGAACATCGACGACATGAGTCTTCACTTTCAGGTGTAATGTGCTTGCTAACATGAATTGATTGTTTGAGAGAAGTTCAGGGTTTTGAATGATAGTTATCTCTTTTTCAGCACAATGGGATTTGCTTAAAGTGTAAACAAAGTCAAATTTAGCTCTCATTCTTAAGTTTCTTTAGGTCTTTAAGCTTTTACTTTAGTAGGTTTTGCTGATACCTTCAATAGCTTTTGTTGCTCTTTTATGCTGCATTCTTGTTTTTCTGTTATACTTATACATCCAAATCAGCAACTAATTGTCTTATTTCCTGTTGTCCTCTTTGGTTGCAGAGAAGAGGTAGGGCTGGTCGTGTGCAGCCAGGAGAATGTTACCACCTTTACCCCAAATGTGTTTATGATGCCTTTTCTGAATATCAACTTCCTGAACTACTGAGAACACCTTTGAACTCTCTTTGCTTGCAAATAAAAAGTTTGCAGGTTGAGAGCATAGGAGAGTTCTTATCGGCAGCTTTACAGGCACCAGAGCCAAGGGCTGTGAGTACCTTTGCTCTTTAGTTGTATATTTGTATTAAAAAAAAGTTCTCTCAAAAGTAAATCTTACTATGACATGAGAAGGATATATCAACGGCCATAAAATACAACCATTTGTTTAGTGAAAATCACCATCAATGATTTATTAGGTAAACTATTTATATATTAGGAACTATTAGGTGAAAGAGTGATTAGTGAGTAGTAACTTGTTGACCCAATTAACCACTCGAGTGGTTAAATATTCAAAAATTGTAAATAATTTTACCATGGATTCCTTAAAAATATTCCCTTTCTGTAATCTATTTTTGTGTCTATTATATGTATATTTTAATGGTAACATCTGTTACCCTAATGCATCGCTTATAAGGAGAATGTTTGGATATAGTAATCTATTCTACAAATGCCTATAACCTAATTTTATTTGAGCTTCCTTCTTAGGCATAATAAGACTATAGGTAGTACTACCTCCAGTCCTATATATAAGAAACAAATACCTAATTCATCAAGATCAATAAAAGTAATTAAATTATTTAGCTTAAATTAATAATGTCAATTTAAATTTTATTCCAAAAATCCTGCAGTGATACATACGTAAGATTCACAAGTTTGTAAATATAACAAGTTTTTACAAATTTAATGGAACAGGTTCAAAATGCTATTGATTTTCTCAAGATGATTGGGGCATTAGATGAACAAGAAAATCTTACGAATCTTGGTGAGTCTATTTTTTCTGTCCTATTTGATTGGTTGCTCATGTGCCTATGCATCTTTTTCTTGGTTATAAGTAATTCCTCTTTGTTTCCTTTTTCGTTCAATCAGGGAAGTTTCTCTCTATGCTTCCTGTTGATCCCAAGCTTGGAAAAATGTTAATAATGGGAGCTATATTTCGATGCTTTGATCCTGTTCTTACAATAGTTGCTGGCCTTAGTGTCAGGGATCCTTTTCTTTTGCCCCAAGACAAGAGGGATGTAAGTCATCTCATTACTTCTTGGTGCACAATTGAATCTAATGTTTATATATATATATATATATATATATATATATATATATATATATATATATTGAATAGAAACTTGTGCTTCAATAATGTCTTTTTTTTGTAAATATTTCATGAACCAACTATTAAGCTGTTAGTGAGAGGTTATGAAGCACGAACACATCAGCTGAAGGACGTGTTAGGGTGTCTGACACGTTTCCAACACCGACTCGCAGTGGACATGTTTTTACATTGTCCATTTTTTTTATTTTGGCTTTGACACTGCTCGGACATATCTTTTTTTAAAAAATATTTTTTAAAAAAAAATCAACCTAAAGATTAAATTAACATTAGCAAGTTGTTTCTTTTTTCTTTTTAATGACTGTTTGTCTTAGTATTTTTTTTTTGTAATACTCTTTATTAAAGAACTTAACAAGTTGTTTCTTACATTCTTTTTATAGAGATAAAGTTCTTGCATTGTGGAATAGGACTCTTAGGACCTTTTTTGTGAGGCTTATTATCATATGAAAATTATAAAGCTTAACAACTTGTTTTAAGATTAATATATAAATGTTAATTATAAATTTAAATTTTTGTCATTGTTGATCACACACACACACACACATATATGACGTGTCCCAGTGTCGAAGTTCGTGCTTCATAGGTTAGATGAAGATACAAGACGAGTGATTTTAAACTATATCTATAACATATTTATATGATATTTTAAATTATTATTCTCTTGAATTTAATTTAAAATCCTTTAATGGAGAATGTCTAATCTCATCTTTAACATGATGGCTACAGTAGTTGCATCATTAGACCTGGAAAAACAGTACTGATGTGATGTGAAGATAGCAAGTTTTGTTAATAAATAAATTAATAAAATATCTTATCATCCTGCAGTGAAGAATCCTTAGGCCTTATTATGAATAAAATCTTTCTTTTCATACAGTGATCAGAAACTGGTACAAGAATACCGTTTAATTGGAAAACAATACTCATTGATTGATGATTGTAAAATGTCTTCACACCTTGTTCACTGATTTCCTACTGTTGCTACTGATATTAATGTAATATCATTATAAATAATGATTTGTACAAAATAAATACTACAAAGAAACACTGCAAAAAAGGAAATGTCAGAGACTCACAGACGCTGCAGACTCTTTGAGGACTCTGTTACCTCCTTTCCAATTCACACTCAAACCTTCTTCCATTCTCTCTAACAATCTGCTTTCTGCTCCCCACCTGCCTCCTGTGCAGGATCTTACAATGCAATTCCCCAGGATGATTACCAATCACATTCTCTTCATTGTTGACAGGAGCCTCCAATCCCCACTCCCTTTCCATTCTTTTTGTTCCACATCTTAGTGACCAGTGGCTGCCTAACATACTTGGTAACTAACTATGAGATGCATTAGAAGGTGTGCTTCTTACTGATGTTGGACTAAATGTGGAATTTCAGTTTAGAACTTGTAACCCATTTACTTCATTAGTTGGGCATGCATAAGTCAATTTGGGTCAGATATCATCTCGTGGTATCTGATATTGTAATTCCCATGTTCTATAATGGCAATAATTTGATATGATGGTGGGCCATTAAAGATTAACTAGTCTTTGAACCTTTTCATTTTTTGTGTTATCTGCCAATTGCTTTTCTTATTGTCACAATTTTTTGCTTGGACCAAGCACTGATAAAAATTAAGTTTACACTGTTGAAGATAACTAACTATAACTTATGCCTTTGTTTTCAGTTAGCAGGGACAGCGAAATCTAGGTTTTCTGCTAAAGATTACAGTGATCATATGGCTCTTGTTCGAGCATATGAAGGATGGAAAGATGCAGAAAGAGAAGGGTCAGCTTATGAGTACTGCTGGAGGAATTTTCTATCAGCCCAAACTCTTCAGGCTATTCATTCACTTCGGAAACAATTTAGCTTTATCTTGAAAGAAGCTGGCTTGGTAGATGCAGAAGCTAACGTCATTAACAAATTGAGTCACAATCAATCTCTTGTGCGTGCAGTCATATGTTCTGGACTCTTTCCTGGCATAGCATCAGTGGTGGTGAGCTGTGTTTGCTATACATTTTGTTTTTCTCCTCAATAAGTTCTATGCTTAGCTTACAAGTTGAGCTTTTACTGTTTTATTGAATTAATTAATTCTTCCTCTGTACAGCACAGGGAGACATCCATGTCATATAAAACAATGGATGATGGCCAGGTTTTATTGTATGCTGTAAGTGGCAGACCAATTTTATTTTTTCATATCACCTTCAATGAATAAATTCATCTGTTATCTTGAGTTCTATTATGGTTCATATTCAATGGAATGTCATTTTTTAACCAGACAAAACTTAGATATATTATTTTTAGTACTATTGGGCTCCAATTAAAATTTCCTCTTGGTAACTGCTGCCTTCATCTCAGTTACATAAATCAGAAATAATTGCTGAGATGAAATGTCAATTTTAATGGGAAAATAGGAATAACAGTACCTATGGTGTTGCATGCAAGTTTTTTGTCCTTTTTTAGCCTAGTTGAGCATTGCTTTTAAGAAACATTTTTCTGTTTTTAGTATTTATACATAATTCCAAAATTGCCTCCTTGATAGTTGTTTATTATAAGATAAACCCTTCCTGCCCTTATATTGTTCTTGTTCCCCTGTTGATTAGTTTTATCATTTTGACCAGAATTCAGTGAATGCACGTTACCAGACCATTCCTTACCCTTGGTTGGTTTTTGGTGAGAAAGTCAAGGTCAATGCTGTTTTCATCCGTGATTCCACTGGTGTATCTGATTCAATACTTATCCTTTTTGGTGGTGCTCTAAGTAATGGGATACAGGTGATTAGTTAGTTGATACACATACTTCTTCTGGTAGAATTCCATGGATTTCAATACAGTAACATGCCCTTTTTCTTTCTTCTCCCCTCTCATGGGTTTAGGCTGGGCATCTGAAAATGTTAGATGGGTATGTTGACTTCTTCATGGATCCTAATTTAGCTGACAGCTTTTTGAAGCTTAAGGAAGAGCTCAATAAGCTTATCCAGAAGAAGGTTAGATATTTTTTCCTTGTAATAATATTCCTTGTTTACTTACCAATATGATAATAGGTTGCTGCATGATTTGAGCTTTAATTTTTTCTAGAAGCCATTGACTATTATTAGTTTAGTTAAACATAGTGTTTGTGTTATGTTTGTTGAAGATAAATAAAATGATATTGGGTTTATAATAATGCAGCTGGAAGATCCTAGCATTGACATTCACAAGGAAGGGAAATACTTGATGCTTGCTGTTCAAGAGCTGGTTTCAGGGGATCAATGTGAAGGAAGATTTGTATTTGGCCGTGAAAGCCGGAAGCCTAAGGCCTCCAGTGATGAAAACAAATTCACAAAAGATGGAACAAATCCCAAGAGCTTGCTGCAGACGCTGTTGATGCGAGCAGGGCACTCCCCACCCAAATACAAAACGAAACATCTTAAAACAAATGAGTTTAGGGCATTGGTGGAGTTTAAGGGAATGCAATTTGTTGGCAAACCAAAGAGAAACAAGCAACTTGCAGAAAGGGATGCTGCTATAGAGGCATTGGCTTGGTTGACTCACACCTCTGACAATAACCAGCATGAAGATGATACGTCTCCTCCTGATGTAACTGACAACATGCTAAAACTCCTAGGGAAGCGTAGAAAATCAAAGCGAGGCCATGGTTGACATGTCATCCATACATGGTTTTTAGTGAGTTGATCCCATCCTAATCTTGGATTAGTAGCCCAGCACCATGCATTTTAATGCATGATGATGAAGGATAGGGGTTTGGGTGACATGTCATCAATACATGGTTTTAGGCGAGTGATCCCATCCTCTCATCTTGAATTTGTAGCCCAGCACTCTGCAATTTAATGCATGATAAGAAAGGGGTTTAGGAGACCTGGTACGAGGTCCTGCTAAGCATTTCTTTGAGTGGAATGCAATTTTTCTGGGACATTAGGCTCTTTGCTTTCTATTTCCCCCTTCTTTTTTTTTGGAGGGTTTGTTATTGGTTCGGGAAAATATAGTTAATTTAAGGTACTCAATCTTGGCAGTTGTTGGCGTTTAGAAGTTCATTGTATATTTTAGCTGTCCCCTTCAAGCCAAACCCAAAATTTTGGTATCAATCTGTACACTAATGCTTTTATAAATTGATTTATATATCTTGTGTCATCAAATACCAAGATACATAAAGTTGTTAGTTAGGGATAACATGGCATGTGATTTCTTATAGCAACATAATAAAATCAATATTTATATTTTGTTGCATGTTTTTTTCTAGTAAAAATTATTTGATTCGCTTTTTTTAAGGCTATATTTGGATTTATTAAAAGAGATGGAATAGAATGGAATTTATTAAAATAGAATGGAGTGGAATGAAATATAATGGAATAAAACTTTTGTTTCATTGTTTGGATATATTATAATGGAATATTGGAATGACATAAAACTGTCATTCATTTATTTGGATAATAAACATAATGTAATAAAAATTATTATTCTCATTTCTATAACTTTTTTTAAGATTATGTTTGGATTGATGGAAAGGGATGAAATAGAATGAAATGAATTAAAATAGAATGGAATATAATGAAATGAAACTTTTGTTTGATTGTTTGGATATATTATAATGAAATAAAATAATAGTCATTCCATTATTTGGATAATAAATAAAATGGAATAAATTAGTATTATTTTTCATTCCTATATCTTTCTTATCTTTAAAATATAAACTGCAATTGTGTTTTCCTTCTCTTATTGTGCCTTGCGTTTCTTATCATCCTAACAGTGTTTTTCTCTTATTGGCTTTTATTCTGCAATTTTTTTGTTTTTATTTTCAGGATCTCTGCCCTTTGTTTTGGTTAGATTTTTAGGATTGTAAAACTTCTTCCTCGGTGATATTTGTTTTCCTTCTCGGTTCTTTTGAACAATTAGCTAAATTCCCTATCTTGATGACTTAAAATGTTTTTTTTTCCTTCCTAAATTAATGAGTTTTGTTTTTAGATCTTTAATAAAAAAAAATTTATTTAGCTTTAGTTTCTAATAAAATAAAATTTTTATTTTTTGGTCTTTATTATTTTATTTGTCTTAATATATATATTTTTTATTTTGACCCTGATAAATTAATAAATTTTGTTGAGTTCCTATCAAATATTTTTCAAAGAAAATAATACAAAATAAAGTTTTATAAGGATGTAAATGAATATATATATATATATATATATATTGTAAGGACTAAACAAAATAATAAAAAAAAATAATTTTAATTTTATTAGAGATTCAATACAAGAAATTTTTTTATTAGATATTTAAAATTAAATTTATTAATTTATTAAGAATTCAAAATATATTTAAGTCTAATTTGATAAAGTACAACTCATTAAGAAAACGATAAACAAAGAATAAAATAATAAATTTAACAAAAAAAAACACTATCCATCGCATTTCCCTCGATTTGGAGGGATAACAAAAGTGTTCAAAGTGATCAATGAGTTTCACTATTTTTCATTTCTTTTTTTAAACGTTTTTTTATCCCTATAAAAAATTTAAGTTTATTTTTTTTTCCTAAAAGAAATTGTTTTTAATTTTAAAAAATTAAAATATGTAACTTTTTGACGTTTGAACGAATATGAAATTATTCAAACCTATGTGACATTTTTAATTCAGTTTAAATGGAAAAATGTAAATTTTGGGGGTTAAAAACTCCACAAAGGAAAAACAAGATGCCACAATTTTCTGTCCACCTCTTCCCTCACCTTCTTACAAGCTAAGATTACATTTTAGTTTCAATTTCTTCGCAAATGCAGTTTAATGTGATCAGAATTGAAATCGTAGAATCTCAGAAACTTTGATGTTGTTGTCACAATTAAAGTTACAGACCCGTTTTCAAAATCATTAAGAACAACTAAAACCTCTTAGACAATATAAATAACTTATCTTATTCTCACATTTTCCACACCCAAAATCTGGAAACGCTGAATCCAAACACAACCGTTATACTTCAGTTTCTTCTAAAAAACCCTCCACTGAAAATCTGGGAAACCCTCAATTGAAAATCAAAAACATTAGTTTCTTTCTTCTAAACATTTTCAAAACTTTGGCCCTTCGAACTTCGCTCTTTGAAACCAGCGTACACTTTGGCAGCATGGCGAGGCATAAACGACATGCCCAAAACTAGCGATGGTCCTAGATCTGAAGCCTTCGTCGGAGCCACCGCCGTTCCTCCCGTAGACGAAGTCCGATTACCTCCAATGAGGCTACGGCAGCGTCGCCACCAACTCCGAGGATGACGACCTCTATAGCGTGACCTCGAGTTCCAGGCATAAGAAGAGGTGAAACAGATCCAGTTGGCGACGCGGCCCACCACCCACCACCATCCCTAACGTCACTCTGGCGCGACCCCAACCAATACCCAATAGTACCGCCGTGGCCATCAATCGCGGATTTAGATCTGGGTTTTCTCACAAAGGTTTTGGGAATTCGTTTTACCAGATTTGAGTTGTGATTTTGTACTTAGCTTGCTTGTTTTGTCATTTCATTCAATGATTTTGTTTTTTTATTTTTTATTATCTCGGGGCTGGGGTTGAATGGTGCTCGAACAAGATGAAGACGACAAGGTAAGAAGGATTCTAAACTTCGTGGCGATTTTTACATTTTCTAGCAGTTTTTTATATAGGAAATCATATTTAAAACTTTTAAATTAAAAAGAATGTCACATAATTTTGAATTTAATGAAACCTAATTCTGGATAAAAAATCGCACATTTTAATTTTGTAAGAATATTTTATAACAACTAAAATGAAATTTTAAAATTTTTACAAATACACAAAATATATTTTAATATTTTTTTATTTATCAATTAAAATAATGGATCCTGAATGTATTCCACCCCATCCCTTCTCATCCCATTTTTTCCTTTGAATCCAAAATAGCCGTAACAAAAGTGCTCAAAATGATGGAATGAGTTTCATTACTTTTCATTCCATTTTTTTATTTCTCTATTCAAAATCCAAATAATGGACCTTGAACCAATTTCACTCCATCCCTTCTCGTCCTTTTTTTTTATTATTTTTCTTTCAATCCAAAATAGCCTAAGTTTGTAGAAGAGCAGTGATAGTAAATTCTGATGTAGTATAGTACTTCTAAATGCTAATAATGAGAGTAGTCTTTTGAGGATTTGATACAATGTTATTAGATAACTGTTATAACATTGCTATAGCGTCATAAGGTGGTGTCTTTTCTTACCCCTTTGTCATAGACAATTTGTGAAGGGAGGTCAACTATAACGGTGGCATCGGCAGAATGGTGTGTTATATGATAGAATTTTGGTCTTTTGCCATTGACAACCTTGTTGACTAGTATTAGTACTTATTGATTGGGTACACGTAGGTATTTATCCAAAACTCGATGAGTGGATATATTGTATAAAATATCACTTAAGTGAAACAAAATTATGTTTTTGTTTGGCTGTGAGAAGAGAAATAGAGTTGTTGAAAATTGAAGAAAAATAATTTGAAAAAGGAATAAAAATAAGAATGTTCAGTTGTTTGATTTAAGAAAAATAGATAAAGAAATAAAGTAAAAATAATATTATATTTTTTTTGGTATAAATGAAATGAGAGTAAAGAATTAGATAAATGGACAAAAATACAATTATGCTCATACTTTAGTTGTTCCAGACTTTCAGTTGCATTAATTTTGTTATCACAAATTCAAGCGGGTACAAACATAAAATCGTCTCCTTACAAATTCAATCGGGGGACCCTCATACCCCAACTTATTTATTTCTTAAACCATCTCTACCAAACCAAATTGTAAGATTTATTAATTTTGTCACCCATCCTCTTCATTTCTTTGTTTCCAAATTAACGCTTAGCACTTATTTGGATGAAGAGAAATACAAAAAATATTGAAAAATTAATGTAAATCCCACATTTTTAAACAGTATTTTAATTTAAATATTTATTTTTAATTATCTTCTTTTTTATATATTTCACACAACCAAACCACCCCTAATCTATGCAAAACAGAAGTTTTGTTGCTAAATTATATGGTTATTTTTTTTTGAAGAATTATATTGTTAATTTGTTCTTAAATGAAACAAATTGTGACTTCAGTCCTTTTCAAATCATGTGTATTCTTTAAACATTTTTGCAAATTTAAGTTAGAATATAATGAAAATTAAACTCATCTGACCCAACTTTTTTCTTTATTGTCTACGGTT
>PYAF01000352.1:2490024-2565191 GCA_007407185.1 Glycine tomentella
GTTTTGATAGGTTAAGATTAAAAAGTTTTATTTTGATATTTTTGTGTTTTTAAAATATGTTATTTTATTTTTTTTAATTTTTTTTCTAAAATTTTTAATTTTGTTAGTGTTTTAAAGGTTTATTTCTATTATTATTTTTAATTCAAAATATATTTATTTTGTTTTTTATTTTTAAAACTTTAAATAGTAAAAGAAATACTTTAAACAAAGAAAAAAGTGTTATTTAAAGCAGTTAAAAATGAAAATAAAACAAATATATTTTATAAAAACTAAAATGAAAAAAATAATTTACAAAATAATAAAAAAGCTAAATTACAATATAAAAAAAATCAAGACTTAATTATCAATTAATTATTTGATTTTCTTCTATTTTGACGATTCACAAGAAGTCATACACAGTGAATCCAAGTGAATCCGATCATGCTACACGTAGACACTTGGTGGACCACGTGGCCAAGCGCTTAACCACCACACTATCCCTTTCCCATTCTCATTCGCATTTCGCACCAAATGAACACTCTGCTTCCAGTTCCCATACCCAACAACAATAACAACAACGCTTTCTTCTCACTCTCAACTTTCGCTCTCTCCACAACCTTCCCAATTCAAACCCTGCACTGTTGCTTCCCGCCCAAATCTCTGCATCTCCAACGCCTTTGTCTCTGCTTCCAGAAAAAAACTCAACCTCTCCAACTTTTCTCGCTACGGCTTCTGGCAAATCTGAGCCTATGCTCCCTCCTTTCAACGTTTTGATTACTGGCTCAACCAAAGGTTTATTTACTTCTTCACTATAAATTAAATTACAATCCATAACTTTAACCTCGCTCTCTCAATTAGAAATGCTTAACACACTCTCTTCTTTCCTTTAGGTACATTTCAAACGCTATGTCTACAACTAGAAAAAAGAAAAAAAAAAACACTCACTCTATATCTTTACATCTTTACCTATATACTACTTCAAGTCCTTTTTATAAGAAATAAATTATAGGTTTGAATCCTAGTGACCCTTGGATATGGAGTAAATTGTTTGAAAGAAATACTCACCTGAGCTCAAGATCCTCGACGAAGATTTGTAATTAAAGTCAATACCATTCTTATAAAAAAAAGTTATAGTGTAAAATACATTTTCTTTTCTCTTATAAAAAACAAGACTGACCGTTGGTAGTAAACATCAATTTAACCATAACAATCATATATAATTTATATACAGAATAAGATGGTTATGTATGTTTAAAATGTGGGAAGGAAGGTGTTAGAAAGAAAATAAAAGAAATAAAGTTTTTACAAAGAAACGTGATGGTGGAATGGAGAGGTACAAGAGATAATTTAACAGAAGAACACATGCTTTAAATTTTTATATAAAAGTTCGCAAGTTTAGAGTAACAAAAAAAAAATACAAAGAATATTTTTGACGAGTTGTATAAAAATTTTGGGAGCAAGGATAGTGAAAAAGGTATATACAAATTTGCAAATTTGAGGAAAAAGAAGAGTAAAGACCTCACCCAATTTAGATGGATCAATGATGAAAATCATACACTTTTGGTAAGAGATGAAGATGTAAATGAAAGATGATTAAACTATTTTAACACATTTTTTAATGGGGATGACGATAATAGTGAGATGGACTTGAAGGATGTTTATGATAATTTGAATAGAAGATTTGTGCATAAAATTAATACACATGAAGTTAAAGAGACTTTAAAAAGGATGAAAAATAATAAAATTTTGGGACCAGTTGACATCCCTATTAAAGTGTTGAGAGGCATGAGAGATGTGACAATAAAATAGTTGACCAATCTTTTCAATAAGATTCTTCAAACAAATAAGATGTCTAATGCTTGGAGGAAAAATATGTTTGTGCCTATTTACAAAAACAAGAAAAATTATCCTGAATTGTTCTAACTATAGAGGCATTAAGCTCATAAGCCATACTATGAAGTTGTGAGAGTTATTAAACATCGCTTGAGGAGGGAGACCAAGGTTTTTGTAAATCAATTTGGATTTGTGCCAGAAAGATGTACCATGAAAACTATTTTTTTGATGCCACAATTAATAGAAAGGTATCAAGAAAAGAAGAAAGATTTACATATGATGTTCATAGATCTTGAGAAAGTATACGATAGGGTCTCAAGAAAATTTTTATTATGGACTCTTGAGAAGAAAAAAGTACCATTAAAATAAGTTAATGCAGTCAAGGATATGTATGATGGGATTACCACATGTATGAAAGCTTGTAATGGAATATCAAGGGATTTTCCTATCATGGTAGGTATACACCAAGGTCTGGCTCTTAGTCCTTATCTCTTTGCCTTAGTGATGGATGAACTATCAAAAGATATTCAAGAGAAAGTATCGTGGTGTATACTTTTTGCACATGATATTGTGCTTGTTGATAAGACCAAAGGCAGTATTAATAGAAAACTTGAATTGTGAAAAAACACTTTAGAGTCTAAAGGATTCGCGATAAGTCAGAGTAAGACTGAATATATGAAGTATGAGTTTTTGCTGGGAAGAGATGGTAATCAAGATCCTGTGTATCTACTTGGTCAAGAGGTGCCCAAGAAAGACACTTTTAGAAACTTAGGATCAATTTTGTAAAAAAGTGGAGAGATTGATGAGGATGTAAATCAGAGAATCAGAGCGGGGTGGATAAAATGATAGATTGCATCTGGATTTTTGTGTGACTGCAAAATTCTCCTTAAGTTGAAAGAAAAATTCTATAAAATAGTTGTAAAATCTGCAAGATTATATGAGCTTAGTGTTGACCAACATATAGACAACATGAGTATAAAATAGGGGTAACTAAAATGAGGATGTTAAGGTGGATGTGTGATTATATGAAAATGGATAAGATAAGAAATGAAGATATTCGACGAAAGGTAGCAGTAGTACTAGTGAGTGAAAAGATGAGGAGTATAAATTGAGGTGGTTTGGACATGTAATGAGACGACCCTTGGATGCTCTTGTAAGAATAAGATTTTGTTACCAAGAGCTTGTCACAAAGAGAGGTAGAGATAGACTCAAACTTACCTAGGAAAAGGTAATTAAACAAGACTTAATGGAGTGAGATATCTTAGGATGGAATGGATGAAAACTAGCTTGATGAAAGGTTAAACATGTTATCAGATGGTTCATTTCTAGTTCCTTTCTTCTTCATTTTTTTCCTCTTTCTTTCACTCTTCTTTTCTTTTATCTTTTTTTTCTTTTTCTTTTGTCTTATTTCTCCTTTTTTTTCAACTTTTTTGTATCTATCATTGGATTCATCTTCCACTAACCTCAATTAACTTGGATTAAAGGTGATGTTGATATTAATGTTGGCGGATTTAGGACACTAGGTTAGTGGAGGGCAATTTAGCGATGAGTTCAAATAGTGGGTTCAAATATATAAAATTAAAGAGTATAAAATATGAAAATATAAAAACATGAAAGTAGTGGGTTCAAATATATAAAATTAGGGGAGACAAAATATAAAAATATTAGATAATTATATGTAATTTTTTAAAGTGAGGTGATGCACGTACTATTGAATGGATCTGCCACTGTTGGAATATATAGTTAATAAGAATTTGATAAAATATTTATCCCATGCTAGAATGCTATTGGTTTTTTTTTTTTTGGAGTAGAATGATGTTGTGTTAACTTGAATTGATAATGTAAGTACCTCACAATTTAGTTGCTAATTTAATTGAAAATGTCTACATTTCTACATGCCTCCATCTAAGAATTTAGTTGAAAATGTGATTTACTTGAGCTTTTTGAGTTTCGAATTTAGGTCCAGCACTTGATTGAACTGAAGAGATTCAAATTGGAGCCCTGCTAAGTAGCCCGTGTTTGTCTCACAAATACATGTACACAGACAAATGCGCACAACATTTTATATATATATATATATATATATATATATATATATATATATATATTGTCTAACTTATTGTTATATTTTTTTTATATGATGCAGGAATAGGGTATGCGTTGGCGAAAGAGTTTCTAAAATCTGGTGACAACGTCCTGATTTGCTCAAGATCAGTTGTGGAGAAACTCTTGGTGTTTCAATATGTTTCATCCATGCACTTTGTTTATCTTGTGATTTAAAGTACTTATTCAATGTCTTTCAAATTTTATATCACTGTTGATTCAACTATGATCACCTTTTTTTTTACCACTTAGTACCTTTTAATTATGTTATTGGAGGTTGGAAAAAAAATTAGTTTCAAATTCACTGCACAACTTCATCTACCTTTGCTACCAGAAATTCAGTCACATGCTATTTGTTTATTGCTCTAGGATTTGATGTGATTTTGTTGGTGAAACTTTTCCAAAGAAGAATGCAACTTGGTGGTTATTTGCTTTTTGGATTGCAACTATTTTTATTTTTTAGTATTTTAATTATTGTTCTAGTCAATAAGTGATTCCTATATTTTAGGATCAAGATAGGTTGTTAGGTTGTTATCTAATGTTGCCAAAATCTTGATAACAAATAGTTTTGTTGTTTCATTTGAATATTATAAATGTAGTTGTTGCTGATGAATAAATGTAACCCCTTCAATTATTTTTTATCAGTTCTTCATCTTCTCCTTCAATATATATTTTTGTTCTCTCCAAGCAAACATTATTTTTATTTCCTCTTGAAAATTTTCAACAATTGGTATCAAAAGCTTATTTCTTACGGGACTTGTGAAAATGGATTCTGAAACAAGTTTTTCCCAAGTAGCACTTCCAGTTTTCAATGGGGAAAACTATGTTCTTTGGGCCGTCAAAATGGAGGCTTACCTAGAGGCTTTAGATCTTTGGGAAGCTGTAGAAAAGGATTATGAAGTCCTTCCACTACCGGACAATCCCACCATGGCCCATATCAAGAATTAGAAGGAGAAAAAAAGCCGAAAAGCAAAGGCAAAATCATGCCTTTTTGCTGGTATCTCTATAACCATCTTTACTAGGGTCATGACTCTCAAATCGGCAAAAATGATTTGGGACTATCTAAAGGCGGAATATGCTGGAGATGAAAGAATTAGAAGCATGCAAGTGCTTAACTTAATGAGGGAATTTGAGCTTCAAAGGATGAAAAAGTCTGACACAATCAAAGAATACTCAGACAAATTGTTGGGCATTGCCAACAAGATAAAGTTACTGGGCGGTAATTTTGCAGATTCCAGAATTGTTGAGAAAATTCTGGTAACAGTGCCAGAGAGGTATGAAACATCTATTGCTTCATTGGAGAACATAAAAGATCTGTCTAAAATTACTTTTACAGAAGTGCTACATGCCCTCCAAGCCCAAGAGCAGAGAAGATTGATGAGGGAAGATCATGTTGTTGAAGGTGCTCTTCTAGCCAAGAGCCAACAAGCTAAAAACTATAAGAAGAATCATCCAGGTAACAGTCAGAGCAGTGCAATTGATTACAACAAAGGAAAGGGTGAAAAGAAAAGTTACCCACCTTGTCAGCATTGTGGCAAAATGGGTCACCCTCCATTCAGATGTTGGCAAAGACCTGATGCTAAATGCATCAAGTGCAATTAAATGGGGCATGAAGCAATCATATGCAGGAGCAAAAATCAGCATCAAGGGGAAGAAGCTAAGGTCGTTGATCAAGAGGAGGAGGAGGATCAACTCTTTGTGGCCAAGTGTTTTGCAAGCAGCGAAGAGAGTAAGAGTTGGTTGATTGACAGTGGTTGCACAAATCATATGACCAATGACATGGGACTTTTCAAAGATTTAAAGTCAACCAAAATCACCAAAGTCAAAATAGGCAATGGTGATTATATTTCAGTTAAAGGAAAGGGGACTGTTGCAATAACAAGTAGTTCAGGTACAAAGTTTATTTCTGATGTCCTTTTTGTACCAGAAATTCAACAAAATCTGTTGAGTGTTGGCCAATTGATTGAAAGAGGCTTCAAAGTTACTTTTGAAGACAATTTTTGTTTGATTAGAGATACAACTAATCAGGATATCTTTAAAGTAAAAATGAAAGGGAAAAGTTTTGCTCTAAATCCGTTGGAGGAAGAGCAAGCTGTTTTTCCAATCAAAGAAAATATCACAGAAGTTTGGCACAAAAGGATCGGGCATTATCACCACCAAGGGTTGCTGCAAATGAATTCCAAGAGAATGTTATCTGATTTTCCAGAACTTGATGATCACATACCAACATGCAAGGCTTGTCTATTCGGAAAGAAAAAAAAGAAGCCATTTATGAGGACAGCAAAAGGAGTCACTTTTAAGCTGCAGTTAGTCCACACAGATATATCTGGATCTAAAAAAACTCCTTCATTAGCAGATAATCGATATTATGGAGTGTTTTGGAAGTTCAAAAAAAATTAGTAGAAAATCAAAGTGGCAAGCAAATTTAGATTCTTCTTAGCAAGTTTAGATTGGAGTTTGCAGATCCTAAAGCAAGTAGGAGTGTTGGTTATTTGCTTTTTGGATTGCAACTATTTTTATTTTTTAGTATTTCAATTATTGTTCTAGTCAATAAGTGGTTCCTATATTTTAGGATCAAGATAGATTATTAGGTTGTTATCCAATGTTACTAAAATCTTGGTAACAAATAGTTTTTATGTTTCATTTGAATATTATAAATGTAGTTGTTGCTGATGAATAAATGTAACCCCTTCAATTATTTTTTATCAGTTTTTCATCTTCTCCTTCAATATATATTTTTGTTCTCTCCAAGCAAATATTATTTTTATTTCCTCTTGAAAATTTCCAACACAACTTATGTTATTTTTCATTTTAGCTCTCGGCATTAGAACATGAGAGTAAATCAGTTACTTTATTATATTTATTCTGTCAGATAATCATTTAAGGATATCTGTTTCCTTTGTGCTTGTCTCAGTCCCTATTATTTGTGCTTTCTCTTGAAATTTGAAGTAATGTTACAACTTATTTCTGAGAGCCTGGGATTTTACAGTCTTATTTATCTGGTGTTTCTGTCTTTCTCTATATCTTTGTTTTCATCTAATAGATGAAAAGGTAAAGACTGCTGTCCAGAACTTGAGAGTAGAATTTGGGGAGCAGCATGTGTGGGTACCTCCTCCTAAACTTCTTTGTTAGTTGTATCCCATCTATAATAAATACTTACCTGGTTTAGGTGTGTGTTCTCATGTTCACACTTAGTTTCCTGCAGGGAACTAAATGTGACGTGAAAAATGCAGAGGATGTGAAGAATTTAGTTTCATTTGCTCAAGAAAAACTGAAATACATTGATATATGGGTATTAACGTCTGATTTCTTGTTGTGATTGTTTATTTTGCATATATTGGTGGGAAAATATTGTTAAGATTTACTTTTAATTAGTTCCTACTTCGAAGTCATGGTCTAGAGAAAGGATATTAAACTACTTTCTGTAGTGCCATATATCATATTATGTTAAGTTCAATGACATTATGTAACATGTTCTACCTGGATCCTTTTACTGTGAAGTGATGAGTGTTTCCTTTTCTGCAAATAAGCAATTCTGAGTGCAGTTATATCTGTAAATTAAAGAATTAATAATGGCTTGCTTAGAAATCTGCTCGTGTGGTAACACCTAAACTGAATTTTAGCAAATGCCCTATTTGGAATTTATATTGCTAGCCACTCCATTATTTACTTATTACTTCTTATAGTGGAACTTGAACTTGAGACCTGACTATTAGTAAATGTTTGCCATCAGTACCTGGAAGGAAACTTATGTTTTATTAATTACTTAGGCTTTACAGAATTCTTTGGTCATCTTGTTGTCTTTTACACCTAGCAACAAGCATTTCCTTTCCATGCTGCCCCTTCTTAGAGCAATACCGAAGTTTTATCAATTTTATTTTTAATTCCAGCCTTTCATTCAATATATTTGTTAAGTATATACTAATTCTACTCTTTCTCACCTTATTTTGAGAATGACGCAGATCAACAATGCTGGATCAAATGCATATAGCCATAAGCCACTTGTTGAGGCTTCACATAAAGATCTTATGTGAGCTTCATTGCACTTTTTACCCTAAATGTCAATTTTAAATTATAACAATTTGAAATTCTTTATTCTTTGCTTGCAGTGAGGTAGTTACAACAAATACACTTGGTTTGATGATATGTTGCCGAGAGGTAAAATATATTCTCATCTAAGAGGTACTATGAAATATGAACAAACGGGTGCACTATTATGCATAGATCTTTAGTTTCCATTTAGGCAATCAAGATGATGGTGAACCAACCTCCCGGAGGTCATGTTTTCAATATAGATGGAGCAGGTTCAGATGGAAGACCAACTCCTAGGTACTTTTTTGACTTTATTGGAGTATTTCCTTCATTGATTTGGCGCAATTTCCTGCTTATACTGCTGAAATATTGCTGTTTATTTGTTAATGGGACAGCCAGTCAAATTAGGCATGGTTGCTAATTGTGCATACTGCTTCCTGTGCTCTGCAAATCTAGAAAGGTTCACTTCTATAGTGGTCTCTTGGGCCAAAAGTCTTGTATGATTTTGGTTAGAAATATAGCAAAAATAAATTATGATGCTAAATAATCATTAATCAGTTGCTATTTGATATACTAAATCAGTTCTTGTTAACCATTCGGTAAATCATGGTTCAGTCGTCACATTGATTTTGCTCTCACTTTATGAGTACTTTCTAGTTTCTTCACTTTAATTATTCATAAAGTATCTTCAAATACTTGCAAAGGCAGAAAAGCTTAGGAGGTAGCATATTATCAGTGATGTCAATAGAAGTTAGATTTTGGATGAAATCCAGAAATGCACAGTTGATTCCACTTGGAATCATAATAACATACAAAATTATCACCAGTCTTATCTGTACAATGGTGAAAATTCACGATTTCTTCCTGTATTTCTTAGGTTTGCTGCATATGGAGCAACAAAGAGAAGTGTCGTGCATTTAACAAAGTCATTACAGGCTAATGTTTTGTATGTTAAAACTAATGTTTCTGTTCATGTACTTTGACTATCTACTATTCTAGTCATTTCCTGTTCATGTGTGTTCTCTTTTAATTTTTTTAGAGTATTTCATTCTTATTGGTAATCAAGTCAGGTTACTAATTTTGTGGTGTTTCGTTGTTTCTTGCTTTCTTTGACTCCTAGCTGTTATAATAAATGAGAGATCTGTTTTACATTTATCAGCTTGATCATGTTTAAAAAAACTATGGTTCTTATCTAGTATATACAAAAAAACGGTGAATTCAGACCCATAAAAATTCTATCAAAACATATTTTGTATTGTCATTCTCTAAATGTTTAGACTATGAAATTGTGCTAACTACTGATACAATCACAGAATTGTATCTTCAATTGCTCAGATCAAACAAGGTAAATTCTGAATACACACACTTCTTTTATTGATATCAAGAACTGAAATACATTCTTTCTCAAGAACTGGGAACAATCTCTCCCAAATTCTCCAAGAGACCACTGCCTCCCCCAACTGAACTGCTCAGTTTCTAATTTCTATTTTTCCCTCCTCCACTAACATAACCCCTCCTGTCCTATTTATATAGCTAATCAAGGATAACTAACCCCTCCTAGGCTCCTACCCTTTACAGCTGTCATAACAGAATACTAACAGCTCTTTATTTAAACTATTTAATTTTTATGTCTCCTTTGGTATACGTTCGCTTCCAGCTCTGTTTGATCCTCCTCCAGTGGTATGTTTGGGTCCGTATCAACTACAAACTTATAAAACTTATGAGTCACACTATGAAATTATGAGAAAGGTGATTGAGTATAAATTGAGAGAATAGATGTGGATTGCAGAGTATAAATTTTGTTTTATATCAGGAAGGTCTACAACAAAACCATTTATCTTTTGCGGGAGTTGATGGAAAGGTACCAAGGAAAAGATAGAGTTAGGGACTTATGTATGGTTTTTATTGATATGGAAAACTTACGATCGAGTGCCAAGAATCGTTTTGTGGAAAACTTTTATAAAAGAAAGGTGTTCGTGTTGCTTATATATGGACTATACAAGACATGTATGATGGGGTAACTACTAGTGTGAGAAGTCCAGGATGCAAGACTAGGACTTTCTTACAGGGGATAGGATGACCTCAAGACTTAGCCTTGAGTCCTTATTTGTTTAATTTAGTCTTGGCTATGCTTATTAATGATATAAAAAAGATTATCCCTACTTACATGTTTTATGCCGATGATATAATTTTGATTGAGTTATGAAGGAAAGAAATTAACTTGTTAACCTTAAACTTGAGCTTCAGAGACAAACTTTGGAAACAAAATTTCTCACTTAAGCAAGAATAAGATAAAGTATATGCTTTACAGTTTTAGCAAGAGACAAAAGGAATATGATGTATAGTTATAAATGGGAGAAGTTGTCATACTGAGGTTTCTAAATTTAAATATCTAGCACCAAGACTACAAATAATGGGGAAATTAATGAGGATTTTAAACACAGGATACAAGAGGGATAACTAAAATGGAGAAAAGTATTGTATGTTATTTGTGATCGCAAACAACCTACAAGCTCAAAGACAAGTTTTTTTGTCTTGCTATATGTTCAGCTATACTTTATAATAATGAATGCTTGGCTTTAAAAGGACAATAAGAAGAAAAAAAAGGTGGGAGTAGTAGAAATGAGAATGTTGAGAAAGATGTGTGACCATACAAGAAAGGACAAGATACAAGATGATTGTGTATAAGGAGATATTGGTGTAGCACAGATTGAATAAAAGATGATAAAAAATCATTTTAGATTGTTTGTACATCTACAAAGAAAGCTATTGGAAGCACCAATAAGGAGAGTAGATTGCATGGTTTTTAGTCTTATGAAAAAGGGAAGAAGGAGACCAAGGACATTGGAGGAAGTTGTTAGAAGGGATATCTTGGTAAATAATATTCCTAAAGATTTGGTCTTTAATTGAGCCAAATGGCATCGTATAATCCATGTTCCTGACTTCACCTAGCTGAATAAGGCTTTTGTTGTTTGTTGTATTCTCTAAATATTTTAACAGGATAGGATTAGTAGCAACAATGAGAATGTTCCAGAGATGAATGGACAAGCTAGACAAAATAGGATTAGAAATGAATGCATTAGAGAGAAAGTTTGGTAGCACCTTTTTGTAGAAAAAATTGTTGAATCTTGCCTTAGGTTGTTTGAGCATGTGTGGAGAAGACTTGTGGAGGCCATAGTTAAGAGCACAACTAAGAAAATATATAGTTGATACCTTTAAGAGGTATTTAGAGGTCAAGGATTTCTCTATATACTTGATTTACAATGTAATGTTATGATAAGTATGAGTCATATAGCTGACCCCACTTTGTGGAAAAGTCTTAGTTGTTGTCATTCTCTCAATGTAATTCTTGGTGTTAAAAAAGAAATGAGCTCATCACTTAATATTTCCGAATAATCAGTGAAACTAGACAATGTTTAGGATTGAATTATGTGGTGGGCATCCTGAGTTGACTGACAATGCTTGATCATATCTAATAGAATTTTAAGTTGAATTATTCTACCAAAATTCTTTAGCTGCTTACAACATGGCGTTTTGACATTTGTAGCTATTTGTTGAAGTTTTAAGCCCGTAGAGAATTTTCTTTTTTCTTTTTCCTATTCATTCATGAGACATTTGTCTTGCAGGAATTCCATCAGTTATCTTGTAAACTTTTATAAAATTATTAAGGTGCAAGACAAAATGAAAACTTAACGCTTCCTTTTAGATAAATATGTCTTCCTTTGTCTTCCTCCGTTTTCCTAATAAAGTTGTTTGAATAAGAATTATAACTATTGCTATGCACATACATGTGTACATATATAAGACAGTCTTCTTGATATTTCACAGGCAGAATTGCGGATGCAAGATGTTAAAACCGTCGTGGTGCATAATCTTTCGGTAGATTTTTCTTTTTATATCCTGTGATAAGTATGATGGGCATGGATTCATGGATGCGAAAACATGCATGTTTCTCCAATTTAAGTATTGTCATAGTTATTAATTCATACAATAGAGGGAAAAATGTATTTTGCATCCCTTTTCTTTCGGTCAAACGTAGTCAAGATCCCTCTACTAATCCTTTGTAAACTTCAATAAATTAGATTTATTAGAAATTTTTGTTATTATTTTGTGCTATCCTATTAGATATCCATCAGCCCTTCAATAAATCTACAGTGGTTTTCAGGATCTCATTCAAATTACAAAAGAGCAGATGATATTTGAGATATTTGCTTATGTAGATCATGCTGGGAAATGAGGATGAATTTAATTTCCCAAATTGTCCCTTCTGTCAAAAAAACATTGTCATACTGCCATTATTAACTTGTCATGCAAGCTTAATAGATTGAATATTAAAGAAAAGGGAAAGAAAAATCATAACGAAAGAAAAATACCCTTGGTGCAAGAGTATAGTAGATTAGTAGATAAAATCCTTGAAAGGAGAAAGGTTGAAGAAGATTTTGGCCTGACCAGATTAAAGAGAATTATATATGGTAAAGATTAGCGGAAACTTAAACACATATAGCTGCAAGTTATTGCCACAAAAATTCTTAATTTCCTGAATACTCCTCGCTTGGTACTTTTTTTATATTATTTAAATGTGGCTATTTAGTGTACTCTAATATTTTCTTATATTTCTCGTTGTTTCACCTCAGACATGAAACAGATTATGAAAGACTTCCTACAGTTTTAATGGTCGATGCTCTCATCTATGTTATTGACAGTTGTTTATTTTTCTTTTTCTTTTTCAATATTTCAGCCAGGAACGGTTACAACGGATCTTCTCATGTCTGGTGTTAATACAAAGCAGGTAGATATGCAACCAAGTTATATCTTTATTTTTTTTTCTCTGTTTTTTGGATTGACTGGCTTCTTTGTTATATGCAGGCAAAGTTTTTCATTAATGTCTTGGCAGAACCAGCAGAAGTGGTATGATTTTCATAGCGGGGAATGGTGATAGATAAGCTAGCATTTTGCCGTGTGGTGTACCATCATTATGATCACCTGATAATCATAAAAAATTATATGCTCATTCATGTTCCATAAATTTCTATTTATGACCAACTTCATGCAAATAAACTAAAGTAGAAGAGTGATAAGAATCTATTAAACATTCCAAGTAAACTCCTTCATGATATTACTGTTATAAACCAATTCCTCAAAAAGATTAAGCTATTAGATTAAGACACATGAATATTCTTATATAAAATTTCTAACATGCCCCTCACACGAGCACTTGGGTTTGAAGCCTGGACAAAGCACAAACCCATTTACCTTGTGCTAAAATTTAACATTAGTTGAATTAGATAATGGGTCGGCAAGGATCAAACTCTAGACCACGTGATCATATAGGTTCTGTTATAGTTTGAGGAAAATGTTTTCTTTCTAATGATGATTGTATTCAAAATCCAGATTTATAGATAGATAAGCTATGTGCTGGAAACTAGGAGCTAAAATTGAATGAGAAATCCTCTCCCCCTGGCAGAGCTAGTCACTCTTGACTATAAAAATACATATACTAAAAAATATAAGCGACGAGTGATTCTTTAGCCCTATGTTTCCAATATGATCATATACATGGGTATATGAGATTTGTACTTTGTGTTGGATAACATATGCAGCTCATTTATCATATTCTGTGGTGGTTGACAGGTTGCGGAATACTTAGTTCCAAATATTAGATCTGTCCTTGCTAACGGATCAATGAAACCAACATGCAGTCGATTCCTAACTGGTTTGAAAGCCTATTCCCAGATATTTTCAGTTAAGATAAAGCCTAAACTACAATAGTCAATTTGCATGCATTATCACTTCGTTTCACTCATGGGCACGTTCTCATTTGCATACAACGTGGGCAGTTTCCATAACATAATCTAGCATTTCAATCTTGTTTAGAACTTAATGCTTCCTTTTCTTTAACTTCACAGAGATTGGCATTCGGTGCAAGAAGGAACCGATACATTCTTGAAGATTGAACTGTAAATATTTGTGCCATGTCTAACCTTTGTTTCTTTTTTTTTAAATATCTATTCATCCACCCACTCCATTTTTTAAGAACTTTTTATAGCATTCTTTGCCTCTAAGCGAAACTAAAATTTACTTGATTGAGGGTAGGATATAGGTAATAAAATAACTTGGTTAGCTGTAAAAGAAAAAAAAAACTTGGTTAGAACTACCATTAGGCATTGAGTAAGTATTATATGAATCATCAAAGCATTTGATATCTTAAAACATAGAAAGAATTATTTTATTTTTTTTCTGAAAAAATTATTATTACTAATTTCATTAGTGGCAAATAAAATTATGGAGAAGACTATGTCCTTGGAATACAAATCAAAAGGTTTATAGAATATTATATCAATACACTCCTCATAATTTTAATGTAATGATTTTCAATAAGAAATTTTAATAGAAAATTATATCAATACACTCATCATAATTTTAATGTAATAATTTCCAATAAGGAATTTTATTGATTGATTTCTTAATCATTTTTTAAAGAAATTTATTAGTGAGATGAATAAAATCATGAGAATGAGTTTAGAGCTTGTAGAATTAAAGTGGGAATTACTAATTTTTCTAGAACCGTTTATAATTCCCAAGACAAAATTCTGTTGACATTACCGGCTTCTACACACACGTACATTAGCATTTGAATTTCTTTAAATATATGGAATAAGTGATTTTTATACACTTCTTTTTAATTATATGAATTAAAATTAATGTACTATAATTTTTTAGTGAATTAAATTAATATAAAAGTCTAAAATAACATTTTATTTTATTTAAATTGACGATAATAATATAATCACAACAGCCTTATTAACGATAATAAAATTTGTGAGAATTTAAAATAGAATGTAATATGATTTAATTTTAAACTGAAGAAGATAGAATACTTATAATTACGATATTAATGCAATTTAATTTTAACTGAAAATAATACTTATTAAGTTATTATCAAATAAAATAAATTATGATTTCATTTAAATAATTATAATAATAACATTTTCATTGTGTATTATTTTTTGGCTTCATATACAACGGAAATTTATTTTTATTGAATAAAAGATAGTAGAAAGCAAGAAAAAATCACCGAGTTTATATTATAATTATTTAAATGAAATCATAATTTATGGGGGGAAATGGAGAGTGAGGAAGAAAGAGGGAGAAAAGAAGAGGTAGAGGAAACAAGAGGTATTCTATATTTTTGAAGGGGTGGGGAGTTGGAGTTTAGGAATTAGGGATGAAAAAATGGGTTATAACAAAATTTGGACAAATGAGTTTGGGTCTGTAGTTAATCCTTGAAACCTACAATTTGCATGGTATATAGGCCTTGTTTTTTGGAACCCGTTTGATTTGCGGGATTTTTAGCACAACCTATTTAACTTGCAAGATAAATGGGTTTTTTTTTTTTAGCATGCCCCAGTGGGCTTTTTAAACTTTCATTAAAAAAATATAAGGGTTAGGGTTAGTTTAATAAAAATATATGAAAAAACTAAGGTAAGTAAAGTGACTAAGTAGTGAATGATGTGGACACTACAATGTAAGTGTTAACTGTTAACTAAATTTAGGGTTTTTTCAATTCTTTTCCTTCTCATCTCCACCCACACGACCACACCAAGCCTTCAAGAGACTCCATTCAAAGTCTATACTTCTCCCTTCTTGGTGTTGCATTGTCCTATCAAGGCAAATATTAGAAGAAGGAGAGATTGAATAGTGATTTTAGAAATTTTAAAGTTTTTGGAAAATAAAACAATTTTTTGTCTAATAAAACTTTGTAAAGGACAAATAACAACTTTTCAAAAACATTACCAACTGATGTATAAACGTTTTTGCAAAGAAAAATATATCTTTCAAAATCTAAAAGCAAATTCACACTCTTAGTCAAATAAAGCTAAAAGAAAACAAGTAAATATCAGTAATAGGAATTTATACTAGTGTGTCCCTACAATTGAGACTACATTCAATTCTTGGTAAACCATCAAGTTTCACAAACTTCTAACAAGTTACAAGTATTATTCACTGTCAATTTTGGCTCTACAAATCAAGTTCTACCCCAAGCTTGATGACAACCTACTATTCTTTGTCCTACCAAACCACTATTGGTTCTAAACAAATCAAAGAAGTTTTGTTGTTTGAGTTTGCTCACTAACTTAATCTATGAATGACTTATAGACAGATATGCAATCTACTCTTTAGTCTTTTCTCTCAATATGTTTAAAATTTTGAGAGCTTTTGAACTTCACAATAATATACATAAAGCGTTTTACTGAAGAAAAAAAAAATGAAAGAACATTTGTGCATAAGATTCATGTCTTCTTCTTCTTCAAAGTTTCTCGTATTTGTAGTCTTTATCTTCAAGTATTCATTGTTTCACACCGATTGGATTCTTCACTTGATCTTCATTTGATGATAATGGTCGTTGGGTGCATTTAACTTTCATTAAATGCACATCCTTTCTTCATGTAGAGAGTCCACTCTTATTGGCTTTTGCGTTGTGCACTGCATCAGAAATTCACTTCTAATATGTCAGAGTAGGTCCGCACATCAAAGCATGTCTTTTAATGGAGATCAACACTTTCAAATCTTGGACTTCATTTATTCTTCATAGGACTTTGACATATCCTAGGAGAATGTTTATCTAAAGAGAATCTCATACACAAAGTATTAAATGAAGATATTACATATTATTCTTGAATGCCTTATCAGATCATGGCTTATGCTTACTATCATTTGAAACTTTGGACACAGATTAGCACAACATAATCTAATGATGCATTAGACATAACTTTTAGCATTTGTATTTATGTGCATTTAATCAAAAGTGTTCTAATTCGTCTTAAGATACAAAATGTCTTTTGACTTAAGAATCTCCCACTTTTCGATGATATCAAACAAATATAGATGTAAAATTTGAAGGCATACATAAAAGATAATTCAGTTAAGCATATGCATAGTCTTATTAGATGCAATAGATAATAATAACAAATAAAATCATTGAAATATAACAAATCACACTAGAAGGGGGTTTGAATAGTGTTTTTGATAAAATAATGAATTCTTTTTTAATGAAAGATGTTTAATAAACAAAACAGTTTGTAAGGATTCTCGTCCAATGACTGAACCATGTTTTCTTAAGCACAAGTGGACTGTTGTCCAGTGATATATATGAAGCTTACTTTTAATGAAAGATTTGTATGCAAGAATGTGACAATAATAAACTTTTAAAGTACTCTGACAAGCTAAAGAATAACAATAAAAATACTTACCTAAGCTACGTTAAGTTCTCCTTTACCAACCAATAAAGGATTCCCCAATCAAATTTGATTACAACAAGTATTCTTTTCTGCCACTTCTGACTTACAAGTATTCTCAAGGACACTATTAGCACAACCTTTAGACTCTTCTTGAATCTAAGAACACTCAAATATTATTTAGTCACTAAGCCACTCTTGACTTTCACAAATATAAGTTTGGTTTATAATCAGAGACTCTTTTTAGCACTGAAAGAGTGCGTTTACAATGAAGATCTTAATATCAAAATACACTTTGTAAATACAAAGGATGAACTCTCTAAACTCAGTGTTTCTCTCTAAAGATTTTTTTTTTTATTTTTTTCCTTGATGTACAACTTTATCACTTTTCTATTCTTGTTTGTCAATTTTTTTCGAGTCCTTGATATTCTTTTTTATACTGAGAGGCTCGTAATAGTGGAGATCATCTTTGGCATTGAAAATATGACTGTTGATCTTGATCTTATTTCCCAATATAGATATATGTTGCACGTCTTTGATTGATACTAGATAAAAACTTACTTAAGTTGTCCTTCATAACTCAATATAGTCGTTAGACATATGCAAGGAATTATAAGATAGATTTGCAAATATGTTCCTTTTAATAAAATCATTTAACATGGCATAGACTAATTTATTCAAGTAACTATGCCTATTCAAATATGTGTTTGGATGGATTGGACGAGTACCTTATGCTTCCAGTGGACGAGGTATCCATTCATGGAGAAACCTTACCTCGTGTTTCTTCCGGTCATCAAACTTGTTAACTTACATGCAACAAAATGGTTAACACAAATTTATATATTTGTTTTCATCAAAACCTCAAGAGATGTATGAATCGTCCAATGATGGATCGTCTTGTTTCAAACAACCGTTTGCATAATAAGACTTTGAGATAAGGTATGTTCTTTCAACGGAAAAAAAAATCTAATTTTTGTCATTAGAAGTTTTCACATCAAGAAGATATGCTTTGAATACATTAACGACAAATGAATATGAGGCAAAAGAAATATTAAAGATAAATCTCCTCCTCAGATGATGCTTTCTTCAGACTTTGGCTCCCCATCCCATAACTAATGATCTTTCTTTAGAGTTTGGGTAGATGATCTTCTTATTTTACCTCTTCTCCCCATTTTATTAGGTAGTTTCTTCATCTAACTTCCTCAAGAACTCATCTCTAGATTCATCATCAGAAGATAAGTTGAGTGGAGCCGGGAAAACAGGGCTACCTAGAGGAGACAAAGTTTTTGGAGGTTCTCACCGAGTGATTTTATTGTAGAAGTAATCTCCAATGAGAAACCACTTTTTTGCTTCTTTTTTTAGCATAATCATGATCCTAGAGAGTTGTAGAAAGAGCTTCCCTTGTATGAAGAAGTGGTCCTTCAACACGAAGAACATACTCTCTAGATGTTGGAGGATCATAAACCTCAACTGCTAAGTTATCTTGATCAACATCGGCTTTTGCATCAAAATTCACCTCTTCAATGATGGATTGCACTAGGTGAGTAAAGGTGAATCTGGAATGTGGCAGATGAACCGTGAATGAGAAGTTGTAGTCAAACTCAACATCAAAAACTCTTTTCCTTGGGAAAATCATGTTGAAAGGCATTTCAATAGTGAAGGGAGTGTGATTTTCAGTCACAACTTCTCCCTATTGCATGATGTACTCCGTTTGCTAGAGACTTCTCATCAGGTTCCAAACCTAAGCAATGAGCTCTGTGCCTGTTGAACCTTCTGAGAGCTCTGACTTTACATCTTGAGAGCTCATCCTTCTTTTGCAGAGCCTTAACTTCATGTCTGAAGAGTCTGTCAGGACAAGTTCTAATAAATCTTTTTGGAGGAGTATCCTCATCTTCTTCAATCATCAGTTCCTTGCCCTTGTATTAGTTGGCCTTCTTATGGAAAATAGGCCTATCCACTGTGAGTTGAAACTGGCTACACAAGAAAATTGAGAACCAATCATGAAGGACAAATGTGTGTTGAGTTTCTCCTAACGTCTAAGTGAGGATTGCCTTGCCCATATTTCCTCTTTATAGGAGACCAACTTTAATATTAGTTCAGTGGTATAATCTACCTTTTCCTAAGAAGAAAAGTTTGGACTGAACTCAGGATCCTCTAAGGAAATATGTTCAACATCAAAAGTCTCCACAACTTTGGTGCGATCCCATGGCAACACCACAATCAAATTATGTAGCAGACTTAGAAGTTGGAGTTGAAAAAACCATTTCTAAAGGATTTGCATGAGTTTCTCCATACTTTTGCATTGGGAGGGTATATCTTCCTTTCAGAGGGCCTATGCTCTAAGATCAAAGTGTTGGGATTTGGAGCTATAGTTTGTTTTGGAGGAACTCCCTGAGCATTAGCTCCCTATCATCGTACACACTAATCTTGTTATTCTTCATGTAGAACTTCATAATTAGGATAGTTAAAAGGATCTGTATCTAGTATGTCTTTCCTTCAAAGTTGGAAAAGGTCAAGTTCGCCAACCTCCTTCTGTTGCATATCCAAATAAAGAGTGTGAGACCCATTCCCATTTTTGTCCTCTGAAGGCAGGATAGAATCTGATGTTGACATTACGCTCAGCAGAAACAACTAGAGGAGATAAAGGTGGAAGGAGTGACGTAGAAGGAAAAATCCATTCAATGGCTTGTTGTTGATCCTTACTCATCATACAATGACCAAGTCTTGGAAAGAGATTCATCAGTTTGAGAGGGATTTCAGTTGCTTGTAAGACCTTCCTTCTTTCTAATCCAGCTTGGACTTCTTCAACATTGTCTGATGCTAGAGGTCCAAAGATAGACTCAAAATGGTTGATTCTGTCTTCATCCGTGACTTCAGACAAAACAACATCAATGTTCCTTTCATATTCTTCAATCACTGGTTTGGGTCTGTTTGAGTTGCACCAAGGTGTTTTTCAATGATGCTATTGATCAACATCCTCGGGTACAATAACAATGTTCATCTCAGTTGTTCGTGTAGTAACATTTGTAGAGAATACAAAAGCTTCATGCCCAATAGCAGACTAAATGCACTCGAGTTCTTTTATTTCAGCCTGCTTAGCTTCTAGTTCAGATTGAGCCTGTACAGACTCAAGAATGACCTCTTCAGGTACTAGTTCACCATTAATATCAACCATGGTGACCTTTTCTGCAACTTTCCTCGGTAATGCAACCAATCTTGCATCTTCTTGCAACTTTCGCCTATGCTCCTCTTCAGACAAAGCTTGCAAAGAGGCAATGATGCTTGCTTCTTCATTAATAGCATATTTTTTGTCCATAACCTTATATCAATATTGGCCTTCCTCCTAGATTCTGCCAAAGATTGTTTCGTTGCCTTAGCCAAGGTAACAACTTCTTTCTTGCTCATGGGGGGAGAAGTTGGTTTAGGTGAAGGTTGAGAGGGAAGGGCTAGAGATGGAGACGGTTGAGGTGTTGGGGTTTCTATGATTTCAAACTTATAAGATGGTGAGGCTGGTTTGGTCCGGGGAGATTCAAGAGTCTTAATGGAATAGGGATAAACAATATTTTAAACTATTTATGAAGTTTATTTTTTTAATAAAAAATAAAGACTTGAAGCAAATTTAGCCATACGTATAAGGAATAAAAATATAATTAATTGAGGATTTCTTTGATAAGTTCCTAGAAAATGAAAATTTATTCATAACCTCATAATAGGTAAGTTATTGAAATAGATAATATTTTTTAAAATTAAACACTCATACGACATATAAAAATAATTAAATAAAAGAAATTACAAAATCACTTTTATAACTTTAAATAGATTCTTACATTTGTCTCATAATTACTTATCCAAAAGATTGGATATGATAATAATTATTTCAACTACATGCGAGATAACACTAGCATATGTTGGGAGTAAGGAAGTATCATTATAAGGAGTATCCGATGGTGACTCTCCATCAATACATAGATCAATTTGTGCTCGGATTCCACAAGCAACCGAATTTAAGATATAGAATTCTCTCGATTTTAGTATCGCTTCAGTGGACTTGACTGCATCAAGAGGACCTTGATGAATTCGGTTAAAACATAATGTGTAATGATCTCTTGCCTCAATGTCATTAGGATTTCTTCGTATCAACCTCTTGATTAGTTTGGTTGTGGTGGTTATATTGGCACGTGTTACATCAAGGGCATATTGGGCAAGGTCAACAACGTTTGCATTAGTTGCTCCACCCAGCCTTGAATTGAGAAGATTAAAACAAAATGTAGGATTATTACTTTGCTTGCAAATTGTATCCAATTTTGCACCTTGGATTCCATACAAGGAAGCAACAGATAAAAATAACACTAACACCAAGGAGGAGAAGTTGTGAGCCATTATTGACTTTGTCTTCTTTCTTCTTCTTTGACCTTTTTGAGGCAAAAAATTAAAAATAATATAAATTAATTAAAAATTAAGTAAATGGTGCAATAGGGAAACAATTTGGAAAACTAGGGCACCCAATCACGCCTGCATGGGGCATGTTTAAACACGCCTGCATGGGACGTGTTTAAACACTCCCAAATGGGGCGTGTTTCACCAGCTTTTGACACGTGGCGGTCATGCAGACGAGGTGCAGTGTTGTCGCAAACTTCGGAAGGTCATAACTTTTGATTGCGTGTCCGATTGAGACGAAACCGGTGGTCACGCGCTCGAAATTGAGAGGAGAAGCCCTAAATGATATTCCAAAGGGGACTTGGCCAAAATTTTTTCCTAAAAGAGGCCTCTAAGTGTCTCAAAATTGCAATTTAATCGTCGAAGCTACAAAAAATTTCGTGTTTTCTAATTTTTTTATCTATTCAATTAGTGAATTGCAATCTATTCTTTATTTATCTAATTACTTCTCTTAATTTCGAGCGTTTTGACATAAAATACGTCTCCATCAGACATTGTTATGAGAAATTACGACTGTTCAAAGTTATACGTATCGTCAAATCTACACTATAATTTTGGAAAACTTTTTTATTTGTTAAACCAAAATCGTTTAAAAATCTACAGCAAGAACCTTGACATACATTGTTTCAACTTATGTCAAGTCCATCATCATATACACAAAGAAAAAGCAAAACAGAACAAGAAAGAAAACATGTGATCATGTCTTTCTCCCATTCACCTTCTTCATCAGCTCATGCTCATAGTCGTCAGAGTAACCCTTTAATTCTCGCAAACTACTCTCAGAGTAACCCTTATGGCCATGGCTCTTGCGGAATCAAATCACGCTATGGCAAGGACTACTATGTACGCCCCATCAACCTAACCAACATCAACAGTTAATCATTAACCCAAAGCCCTAAACCCCTAACACTAAAACCATCAACACTAACCAATTATCCAAACACACTATCCCTTAGCCCTAAACACATAAACCTTATCCCCCTAAACCATTAACCTAATCCAATAGTTAATCATTAACCCAAAGCCCTAAACCCCTAAACCGAACCCACTAAACCCTAAATAATTAACCAAATCCAACAGTTAATTAACCCACAACCCTAAACAAATGCATAAATGGAACAAAATTATACTATAAAATTGACGATGCATATAACTTTGAACAGTTATAATTTCCCGTAGCAATATTCGATGGAGACGTATTTTATGTCAAAATGCTCGAAATTAAGAGAAGTAATTAGATAAATAAAGAATAGATTGCAATTCACTAATTGAATAGATAAAAAATTAGAAAACACGAAATTTTTTGTAGCTTCGAAGATTAAATCGCAATTTTAAGGCACTTAGAGGCCTCTTTTGGGAAAAAATTTTGGCCAAGTCCCCTTTAGGACTTGCCCAAGGCTTCTCCTCTCAATCTCAAGCGCGTGACCACCGGTTTCGTCTCAATCGGACATCGCAGTCAAAAGTTGTGGTCTTCCGAAGTTTGCGACCACATTGCACCTCGTCTGCATGGCCGCCACGTGTCAAAAGCTGGTGAAACACACCCCATTTGGGCGTGTTTAAACACGCCCCATGCAGGTGTGATTGAGTGTCCTAGATTTCCAAATTGTTTCCCCATTGCACCATTTGCCTAATTTTTTAATTAATTTATATTATTTTTAATTTTTTGCCACCTTTTTTATTACTCTTTTTGTCTAATTTCTTTTATGGTTCACAATAGAAAACAATGATATATATAAGTTCATTTCGCAAAATATAATTCGGTGCGTTTGTTGCTCAATTGTAACAACTTCTAAAAAGAATATTATACACCTAATACTGTAGATTAGACTAACTACTTCTCCTTGATTCCTATTTTTAATTCTTATTAAATTTATTTATTAATTTATAGATAAATTCTATTAATATATCCATAATTGTAGCCATCATATTTTTTTGTAAAGATACTGAAAACATTAATTAATTATTACAATTGCATTTAATAATTACATAATTCTGCAAGTTAAGTGTACTAAGGTAGATCGTACAAAATATTTGTAGCAGAAAATTCATTAAGAAGTGAATATGGTCATGATTTCAATGCAATTACATACATTTTAAAATGTAATATGTAACAATATATTATCCGTTAAATAAAATATATTTTGTACAAACCATTGGTACCCTCTACGTGAAAGCGCTGCAAAGTTTGGATTATTATTGACATTTTATAAGCTTGAGGCCAAATAAAATATAACGGTTTCCAATTATACAAATATTAAAATATTACATATATATATATATATATACATATATATTACATAAAAAATAAATCTGTAATTTTATTAAAAATTATACAATTATTACTTTCAGTGAAACATAATTTTAACAATCCTTAGGGTCGACTGGAGGTTGTTTCTTTTGTTTCTTGGACGATGTAGGTGGCTTAGTGTCAGAGAATGGAGGTGGAGCTTTTCTTTTAGTGGGTAGTGTAGAAGGTTTAGGCTTGGCTTTAACTTGCTCCCCTTGAGTCTGCTGAGACAAAGCTCCAGATACAGGATTAGCATATTGATATTAAGAACCTACCATAGACTGTGGTTCCTCCTTGAACTTCTTCTTGACCTTTTTGGACATGTTTCTTAACGTAGTCAAGAAACGATTCAATTATGACGGGTCTAGGGTGCGAGAGTCAAACAAGTTTCGTATAATACGAAAGTAGTTAAATTTCACGCTTTTACATGCTAGAGTGCTTCCGCTTGAATCCGTCTTGTGTTGGTTATTTACATTGTCAAATGCACGTGCCTGTACAGTATTAGCGTCAGAACATAATAAAAATTTGTACTTTTCCAATAATAGAATCTGTCCACTTGTGAAAGCAAAATGAATGAAACAATTATATTTTTTGTACTTTGGTAAGCATGTGATAATAGAAATTTGTGTTTTTTTAGAAAATAATATTAATATAAATGATATAAATTGAAATAGGTAATTACATATAAATGAATTTTTTCTTATAAATTTGACTGTGAGTTGAAGTAAAATAATATGAAAAGAAAATAAGAAAAATATTAAATCTATTTGTAAAACAAAATATATTGAAGTTAAGTAATTAAAATAATTATATTTTTTGTTATTTGATAAGCTACTGATAATAGAAATTTGTGTTTTTTTTAAATAATATTAATGTACATGATATTTGAAATAGGTAATTACATATAAATGAAACTTTTGTTATAACTTTGACTTTGAGTCCAAATAAAATAACATGAAAAGTGAATAACGTGATTTCAAAAAAAAATGTATAAGATGTATACCATAAAATATAGATCATTTGAAATGTTGTTAATTATTGATAAGATAAATAATATAATATAAATAAACAATATGGAATGATTGTTTGAAAAGATAAGATGGATGAAAAAACATGAAATAGTGATAGCATCTAGAATTGTCAAGTTTAGAAGATTGATTGAACCATTTTTCAAACCGTGTGTAAATATTTATGAGTCACATGATTAAAATAGAGGGTTAGAATGATGAGGGTACACCATAAGGAGAAAGAAACAAATAATTATTATTTTTTTAAAATATAAACTTAAAAATTATCCGGACCTTAAAATCACCATCTTGTCCTATTTGAATCACACAAAAACAACTTTTTTATTAAAAGGGGATAAAAATTTAAGTTAATTACGTTTTGGGGGTAAAAGTTTTTTTAATTCCCTAAAGGGAGTAAGTCATGCCAACTGGCACGGCGTTGCGCCAGAAAATTCTCCCATGTTTTTTTATTTTTTTAACTATTTCTAATTGAACGAAAATGGAAGTTGTAAATATATTTATGACTTTAAAGTCATACCAAATCTCATGATTTCATTAAATTTTTTTCAAATTAATTAAATAATTTTTTCTTTGTCATTATTTATTTAATTTAATACAATTTAAAAAGAAATAATTTAAAAAATGTTGTTATTAGTTTAATTTTTTTTATTATTTGAGTAATTTAATATAATTTAAAAATAAATAATTTAAAAAACGTTGTTATTAGTTTAATATATTTTTTTATTATTTGAGTAATTTGAAAAGGCAAATAAATTTGTTTATACATTGAGTTGAAAATTACAAATTTTTATTCTTAAACAAAATTTAAAATTTTTAGTTAATTTATTTTAAAAAATATGCAATTTTAAAAACCATTTAACGTTATTTAAAAAATTAAAAAATGAATAATTAAATTAAAAAAAAAAAAGGAAAGTCGTGGAGCATCACACGACTTCAAAGTCACGTAGCTCCACACGACTCCTAATAAAAAAGAAAAAAAATTGAAAAATTGAAAAAAAAGGAAAAAAATAGCAAAAAAATTTGTAATTTTACAGATAAACTTATCAAATATTGAGGTGCATTTAGCAATTGTTTAACTGAAAGGCGTGTCACAACTTTGAAGTGGTGGGGGAGGGGTGCGAATAGCAAAAAGTAAAATGACTTCAAAATAGTAAGGCTGCAGATAGCAACAAAAAACAAAAAAAAAAACTATACAACTTTAAAAATATATATATGACTTTAAAATCGTATATACATTTACGACTTTTAAACGTTAGACAAAAAAATAAAAATATATAAATTAATAATTCAAATTATATATTTATTAAATTATTTAACTATCCAATTTATTAATTTTTAAACAAGCTAAGATTTAAATTTAGTATTCAAATTATTTTTTAATTTAATTATTGAATTTTTTATTATGTTCTGACGGTAATACTGTACAGGCACGTGCATTTTACAATGTAAATAACCAACACAAGACGGATTCAAGCGGTAGCACTCTAGCATGTAAAAGCGTGAAATTTAAATCTAACGGTCTACATTACTTTCGTATTATACAAAACTTGTTTGACTCTCGCACCCTAGACCCCCCGTCTTCAATTATCCCCATTTTTACAAAAGTCACACCTTTAAGTTGGGTTGCTCTAGATGATGGCGCCAAAAGTAAGACATCAACTCCAGCATTTCTCATTATCTGAGTAAAGCATTCCAAAGGGAATAAAGTTCTTCTTCACCTTGGGATTTAACCTATCCTTGAATGCCTGTAGCCAGTAGTAGAAGATAATCCTGCAACCTGTCACTAACATAGTCTATTGACCCTACCCTGGTATCACCATGTTGAAAAAGTTACAAATAAGTCTGCACATGTTTGTCAGATTGGTTGTTCTCAAGAAGCTAGACAACATCTTTTTATCGGCACCTTTTGGACGTGTTTTTCCATACAACAACTTCTCTAGTCCCTTTCCTAGCCTTTGTCAACCACCAGACCCTCCAGAGCAGCAACAATAAAGGTAGGAGAAATCACCACTTTAGTTCCATTGACGGTGCCTCTAATGCTAACACTGTCTTGCTTGGAAATTCCCTAGAATAGGACATAAGACTCGTAGTTCTAGGTGTTGAACTTCTCTAAGAAAGGTGTCCAACCTACACGATCAAACAAACCCTTAACATGAAAGCCTTTGTCCTTCAGACTTTGAAAGTTCACCCATTTCTCAGGGATGAACTAGTCTTTTGGAAAAACTTTGTTTGCATTTTCAATGTGGTTGAGACTAGGTAAACCAATGGTTTCATTCCTCTAAGTTAATTGCCATTGTTCACAAATTTTTTTTGAGAAAAAAAAAAAAAAGAGTTTTTGAAAGATCAAGTTCTTAGATACAAACAAAAGGCAAAAATATCTGAGAGTTTAAATTTTCAAAATTAGTTTTTTAGTGCCCGCTTTTGTCTTTTATACTTTTTCGAAAAGAAGGAGATAAGCAGTAACGACTCAAATCACATTTAATATTGTTTGAAAACCATTTTTCAATCATGGTGTAAAGGGAGGCACAGGTTTTTTAAAAGAAAGACTTTTATTTTTGTGAACACGCTTCCTTTTCCGTTTGTGCATTTCAACATACGTTGGTACAAACAGATTAATGAAAGATCATAAGACAATGTTATCATCTAGGATGATATAACATACATCACTGATAAACTAACCATATTTAAAAGTTCCCTAATACAAACAAAGTAATTTTCGGACAAAGGCTTAGTAAAGATATCGACCCATTGATGATTCGTGTCAACGAATTTTATATCAAACACACCCTTTTGCATACAATCATGAAAGAAATGATATTTTATCTCAATATGTTTAGCCTTTGAATGATGTATGGGGTTTTTAAATAGGTTGGTTGCACTAATATTGTCACAATATACTAAAATATTGCTTTCAAAACTAAAATAATCTTTTAATTGATATTTTACCCATAATAGTTGTGAGAGGCAGCTTGCAGCAGACACATTCAACTTCAACTGTGGATAGAACAATGGATTTTTGCTTGTTGCTTGCCCAAGATATCAAACAAGGTCCAATATAATGGCATCCTCCATTTGTGCTTTTCCATTCCACTATGTCTCCTGCATAGTTTGCATCATAGTATCCTACTAACATGAAATCTTGATTTTTCTTATAGAGTAAGCTTTGGTTAGTAATGCCTACTAGCTAGATAATGTAAGATCCTCTCAACAACTTTGAGATGTGACTCTCAAGGATCATATTGAAATCTAGTACACAAACATACATTATACATAATATCAGGTCTACTAGCAGTCAAATATAAAAGTGATCCAAACATACCTTTATAAATCGTCTGATCTATTGGTTTACCTTATTCGTCTTTGCTTAAGCATTAACAATTGAGAAACTTGAATCCTAACAATCAAACAATGAGGACCTGCTCTGATACCACTTGTTGGATATCTTTAATCTTTTATTCTTATTCTTTATTTTTTATGCATAATCTAAAATTCGCAAGTACATATCCTAGAATAGTTGACCAAAAGCCCTAGGATCTACAACATGCTTGATTATTTAGGATTAGGGTAAAATACTTGGATCTATAGTTGATTCTTGATCAAAATGTTCTTCGTTAATCGTTGAATCACGAACAACTAATGAATAATGTAGTCAATGACCTTATGGTTCTTCCTTAATCATTCCACAATAGGACTTTTGTAACTCTACAGATGTGGAGAAGAAAAACCATGTATGACAACTCGATATATTGGGGACCATAATCTTCTTCTAGTGTGTTAACCTAATATGGTTCACATTAAATATCCCTTAATAGGCGAACAGTGACATCTACTCTTTTAAGCATATATTATCTTATTTAGTAGTCTAACAGACTCACTTAGTTTGGCCACTTAAAATAAAAATCACTAATGATAAATAATTAACATAATTATCATATAATATTTTCCCACATTAATTATTGGAATAGAAAATTCCAACAATACAATGTAATATTTACATTCAGAAAACCACAAAAAACCTTTGTCCAAGAATTGCTACTAATGCCTTGACCAAAGACACTGTGGCAAGGGTCTCGAGCTCATGTTAAAAGGCACTGCAATGGATTAATACACCATGTAGAATACAAAATACTAGGTTTATTTCCTTGCTTGTACAAGAATCATTGCCAATAGATAACCTTAATTCGTTCTAAATACCACCAACATCATAGACAACTTCCATAAAGGCTATGTAGTTTCTCATCCACCGAATATTAAAAAAGCAAAAGAAGTGCTTCAAATGCTATAACCTCAAAAATCTTGCAAAGCTTACTATTAAGTGCTATGGTGGTACGAGTTTCCCAAAGTGGACAGGAGATCCATTCTACAAGAGCCTAGTGTTCTTAAAATTGAAAGATTGGGCACAATGTACATCTTTGCCAGCACTTGGAAACCTCCATGCCCTAAAAAAACTATACATTATTGGAATGAAAGAAGTATATTGCATTGATGGTGAGTTCTATGGTAATGCTTAGTTAATAATTTTTCCTTCCTTGGAGAGATTATACTTTATAGACATAGAAAAATGGGAAAATTCGTTCCTCTCAAATAACAATAAGCAGAATGACATATTTTCTTCTTTGCAACAACTTTTCATTGTATAGTATCCCAAACTTTTGGTGTAAACTACCAGAAAAACTCCATTCTCTCAAACATGTAGTAGATAAAGAATGTGAACAATTGTTTGTTACCATTTCAAGCCTTCATGTGCTGACTAGAAACTAAAATGCATTGCTAAACGTGTGAGATTGTGATGCCTTGGAATGATTGATGATGTGCAAAGTTTGTTATTGGATGATGATAATTATTCTTGTAGCATATCCTTATATATTATTATTGTTAAAGGGTGAGAACAATCTCGTGTGTGGATCTCGACAGTTAATCCGTGAGTATGAACCTTAGAGCATAAAGGACTTAGGTTAGCCAAGTTAGGTGGAAGATTTTGAATGTGGTGTGGGAAGCTACGGTTGGTACACTGCGAGTTGAGATGCATGGCCCGAGCAAGAAGTCTAAGGGATGAAAGCCATTGAGTGTGTGACGCCGCAATGGGTAAGTCGACCCTCTACATTTTTCATGCTTATAAATATGAAAATATTCATAATTCGTATGTATAAAATTTTCAATATGTTTTTCATCCTTACAAAATTGAAATGTGTTATATTTTGGTCTGTACAAAGGTTCAGACATCCAATCTACCAACTAAAAAATATCCAATTTATCATAAAAACACAAGTATATATATATATATATATATATATATATATATATATAATCTCAATCAATAATTTTCTAATTAACAATCATTAGTGCTTCCATTTTTCCTCTAAATTTTCTTGTTTTATAATAGTCAAATCTAATGTTTTTAATCTTGAGAGTCAAAGTAAACCGAGAGTTATTAGATACCTATTTTGCTAATTAGTCAAAATAATGTATATATCTAATCATAAACTTCATTTAGAATTGCAATTATCTAGTCACTCTGGATTTAGTTTCCTTTTTTGATTTGAAACAATATCTTTAATATAAATAGGGGCTGAAACACAAATTCTTCCCAACAGTTAAATAACCCCTTCTAAGATTTTCTAAGAGCAGTTGATTTTTTTTCCTATAATCCAAGATGAATAGTTTTTTTTTTTCTTCTCACAGAGAAATGATTCAAAAGAACGAGAGCATCCGAAGAAGTAACTATTACAATCCGATGCTCAATAGATATCGATCACTAAGGAGCCACTTAATGGCACCTCAAGTTATGGAACATGGAGCTAAAAAATATCTGTCCTATGAATTTCATGCAAGGTACCATTACTAACCTTATTATAAATTTATGAATTATTTTATTTGAATTTAATTTTTCTCACCTTAATTGTAGGAAATTACCAAGAGAAGAAATCTTTAGATTTCAAAACTCTTCCAATTAGTTTTTCAGAGAAAAAGAAAGAGAGTTACCACAATATTATTCATTTGGGTCTTCAACCACATATGCTCAATGAAAAAATTCTCATTCAATGATTTTGTTCCAAACTATACAACAAGAACGACAATTCATAGGCAAAAGAGCATTTCATGTCCTCCCCATGGAGTAAAGTCTATATCCAAATCGTCAAAGGAACTTCAGTGTTTAATGATTTAAATACTCATCCAAGAGTTGACTTGAATAGTTTTCATGGTGTGAAGGTTCATCCTAAGCCAAACCTTTTACTTCCAATTCAAATTAAAAAATTGAACATGCCTTCGTATAAGGATTTAAATCGATAGAGAGCAATGAAACGTCCGTTATATGAATTTCAAGAGACTAACATCGAAGAAAATGCTTCCAAAAGGCCAAGGATGAGCTTTAATCCACCTAACTGTTATGAAGGAGTATAAGGCAATTTAGCATGAAAAAGTCACCTATTCTTAAGGACAATCTGGAATCTCTTGTCACACCAGTGATGTCTTAGAGCATCTCCAATGAGAAGTGTTTATATGGGTTTTTTAAAGTCACATACTCATTTTTTTGTGATGCATACAATGTCATGTCACTCATAAGAACTCTAACCAAATTTTGCTCCAATGTAAAAAATTGTAAGAAACTCTAAAAGATCTCTTTGATTGGTGATGTTTGAAAAATAAGAAACTTTAGAAAGAGTTTCTTATATTAGAAACCCAAATTTTTTAGGAAGGAACTCTCATGCCACTTAGATACTCTTCAATGCATAATTTTTTCTAAGAAACAATTTCTTATTCTAAGAAACCCACTAAACACCTTACATTAAAAATGCTCTTACATCTCCATTTAGTTTAATTAATGTCTTTCATTTATGCTATGTAACAATATATATGTTTGTAACTCTCACCCGAGAAATATCTCTTTCTGCATTTGTCTTCATGTCATTTTTATTAATGTTACCATAACCGAATTGGTCATTGAACCAATAAAGACATTATTCAATGATTAATGATTTAGTCGTGATTGAACCAATTTTAATAAAATAATTTTTTTAAATATTTTAATATAATATTTTTGTAATATTGAAAAAAGAAAAATATACATAAATTGATAATAACAATAAAAAAGTAAATTTCACTTAAAAATATCATAAATCATAATATATTTTTTTGAAATCAAAATAACATCGTTTAATTTAAAAAAAAATAACAATTTTAAGTGAAATATGTATAATCCGTTAAATCACCATGTTTTACCGATTTTCAACCGATTCAATAGATTTGAATCAATTTAAAAATACCAATTTTTAGAAAGAGTTGAATTGGACATTGAATCAATTTTAAAATACCAATTTTTAGAAGAGAAATTCTTAGGTGCACCTGGAGCAAGATATTACTCCAGGTGCACCTAAGACATTTTCTTGTTCTGATACATTCATTGTTCGTCATGTCAGCAATCTACTTAGAAAAAATAAAAATTGTCATTAATCTACCTAGAAAAATTAAAAATTGTCATTAATGTAGAAAACAACAATGACCCACAATGCTGATATGACGAACAATGAATGAATCAGATTAAGAAAAATATCTTACTACAAGTGTACCTAAGAATTTTTCTTTTTAGAAAGCATTGAATTGGACACATGAACAATTGTCAGTTGAACGGCCGGTCTAATGTGAGTTTCAACACCATGAATTTTATACAATAAATGGACGTGTTGCTGTTTTCAGTTTCATATGATCTTATAATAAATGATATATTCATGATTACAAAAATATTTTTTCTTCTCTCGCTCTATATCTCAGCATCACTTCTAATATTCGAAAATAGTTTTAAAAATAATTTCCTTCGACTTAATAATTAAATTATCACAATTTTTAACTATAATTTTTTTTGCAAGACTATCAAATTAATTGCTTATGGAATTTTCTTAGGTTATAGCTATTCTATTGTAGAAGAATACATGCATATCCCTATATTAATATCTGGTAGAATGACAATCAAATTCAAAGACATGCGATTAAGTATCATTAACGTAAAATTGCAATTTTTTAGTTTTTAATCTTCAGGTGCAAATCGAAAAACATTTTTTTTAAAGTAAAATGAAACTGATCTGATTTTTTATTCAACTTTATAACCTTTTCCATCAATTTTTAAAACTAAAAGAAGTAGTTTTAATGGTTGATTTTAACTTGCCAAAACATAATCATATATCTATATATACATTCTTTTAGCTTAGAATATTAATTTTTATTAATAGAGAGGGTTGAATCTAATTTTTTTTCTTCTTTCCTTCTCTTTTAGTCATCCAAATTATCTTATATATCCAAAAGAATATGACATAAAACACATGCTAATTAAATGCATACAACAATAATAATTAAAATCCACTTTTACAAAGTTATGAGTCATACAACGATTCTTCAACGGCGAACCCCAAAAACTTTAGGAGTGGGGAACTACTAACTCTCTCCCATACCATTGTCTATGCTTCCCCTCACTTCCCCTCGTAAGCGATGTAGGGATCCTCCCAGGAATGTCACACGATCCTCTCAATCTTCTTGTGTGTCGAGCTTTTCTAATTTCTAATTGGTGTAGCCTTTTGTTTATTTGTTTAATCAACACGTACGACCTCGTCGAGAAGGTGTCGGGACTCCAAATTGGTGAAGTTTTACCGATTGAGCTATGATCTTTGCTCGAGGGAGCAAGGATCTTCAACATGCAAGATTCATACAAGAGAGAACTTTAAGCGATTAATTCTACCTAATGAATATTATTTTGGAGTAGGATGGACATGAGCGAGCTCAAAAAGAAGAGATCGAAAAAGTCTCAAAAGTGCAAAAAATTTGCTTTAGAGAGCAAAGCATTCCCCTTGCATAAATATGTAGGTCGTGCTCGTGCATGAACTTGAAGGCTTCGCTTTGAAAAATAAGCACGGTTGTGCATGCTGAAGCACAACCCTGCAAGAAATTGAGGCCTCAACTTGAAAATGAAGCACAATTGTGCATGACTAAGTACGATCACGCATTACTTGTAAGTCCACCTTGGAAGGGAGACATTTTCTTTGAAGCACAACCTCCATAACTATGCACAACCGTGCATACCCCTACGTAGCTGAGGGGTCATCACGACTATAAATAGAAGATGAGGGCTTTCGGGATTTTTTATCTTTTATTTTTCTTAGTGAGCTAAGAGCAGGTGAGAGAGCTACATGTAACACTGTGGGATTTCATTATGTATGTTAAGTGCTTGATAAATACCACAAGAGGAAATTAAATTTAAGTTTATGATATTTATGAACATATTTAATAAATAGATTGTTCTGTTATATATGCTATAATGTTATTGATAATTTTTTGAGTAGAGTGTGGGTGGTGAAATTGTTGAAATTTATGTGAGTTTTCTTTAGTTGTAAAAAAGTGGTGTGCTTAGAGGAAATAAGGGGCATGTAGCAAAACTCTACACACTTTTCCCCAAGCTCCTACACATTGATAAGTTCTCCGGGACTAGGAAGTAGGAATTCAGAGGTACATTTCTTTTAGTTGAAGGCTATGCAGTTTCTCATCCACCAAATATTAAAAGAGCAAAAGAAGTGCTTCATCAGATGCTTCAAACTCACAAAAATCTTGCAAAGCTTACTATTAAATTCTATGGGGGTACGAGTTTTCCAAAATGGATAGGAGATCCCTCTTACAAGAGCCCAGTGTTCTTAAAGTTGAAAGATCATGCACAATGTACATCTTTTTTTAATCATCTATTCCAAACTCTAGGGTTTATTTTAATTTGGACGGAAAAAAGTTAATTTTGTTGCTTATAGTCTTACAACAGCATCAAGATTTCACGTTAGTTCCCATGATTTTGATTATATTCCCTTTTGTATTTTCTCTAAAACTTGAACAATAAAGTGCAAGAGCTATTAGACGCGCGTCATTATTGTAGTTTGTAATGAGTAACTTGTGATTGTTATGGGTTTGCCTTATTTGGTGCATTCTTTCTTTTTTCACGAGAACAAAAATGAAAAGCATACCCGTGAAGTTTGGTCCCACAGGCATCTGTCCCTTTTCACTCATCAGGCTTAAAAGGATGCGTTTTGCAATTGATAAATGTATCACGAGCTCAACAATATATTCTCTGTCTGTTACTTCCTTTTCCTAGAGTGACACATGGATGCACGAATTTTGAAATAATAACGGATGGGTAAATCATTAACTTATTCAATATTTATTGAGAACTCTTACTAGTTATTCTCGTGACATATCTACTGGATTCATGTCCAATTTATCTGTTACTTTGGCATCCAATGCCTTGAACATGTTAATTAAGAAATATTTGGTATACTTTAATGCTTGTTAATATTTATATTTAGAATAGTATTGAATTTTTTATAATTTTATTATAATAAATATCTTATTTTGCTCTTTGTAAAATTACTTAGGTATGATATGTTATAAATCCCATATAATTATTGAAGATCTCAGGTTAATTAGGGATATGAATAAATTATATATATATATATATATATATATATATATATATAAATGAAAGATATCTCTTATTTTACAAAGTTCTTTTCTGTTGAGGTAGGCTTAAATCTAAATCTTGAAAATAATAACATTTTTTTTATTAATTCAGTATTTACAGTCCAATGGTACATAGCTGTTGTCAGCATTTAAAAAGAGGGTCGAGGTGAGCTGGGGTTGGAACATCCCAATTTTTTTATTAATTCCCATCATTTTTTCTTCTACTTTTTTAATTAATTTTGTCCATCATTAAAATGAAATTTCCGGAAAGAATGTGCATATGAATTAAAAATAATATTCGATTATTTGCATGCTACCATTGCTAGAAATTGGTGAGCAATTAACCGAGTTTTTTTTATGGTCCCAAAATAAATGGGCATTGTAAGTGTAAAACAAAACCAATGGACTTGGACCCAATTAAAATGGCAATGTGGCAGTGTCTTCTAATGTAAAACGACAAACTACTTTCACATTTTCGTGTGCCCTTCAGTGCTATGATATTACCACACAATTATTTATTAATGCCTTAATCTAATGTGCCTCGGGAATGCAGCGCCGTCCTATATTTTATTATTAGACATTTTTCACTTACAATGTCTTCTTTTTTCGCAGTCACGTTATTAGGCACATTATTAATGTTGGTGTTAGAGGACAATTAATTTTAAGAGAAGAAATAGATCTAAAGCAAGACTCTTTCTTAAAAAAATATATTATTCCCTCCGTTCTACAAAAATATCTTCACGTTAATTAAAAATATAATTAATATCATTTAATTTTGTTAATTTCACTCAGAAAATAAGTTTTCTTCTCAAACTATTATTTATTAAAATTTGATATTAAAAATAAAAATGAGTCATTAAAAATAAAATCTCAATTAAATAAAAGATATTTTAAAAATAATCTCATTAAAAAAAATAATGAGTAAGATTTATATTGGAGATCAGAAGTAGTACTATTTTATATTAATTTTTTATTTACATTGTCTTATACTAGAACAATTATTTTTGCTGAAAAAAAAACTAGACCAATTAATTATTGTTGTTATTCATAGGTCTCGTGTATGGAATATGCATCAGAGTATATGAAACTCTAGGGTCTGTACGCATAACCAACATACGGGAATTTAGTTTAATTGGTTAAATAACATATAAGTGTTATACTTTGTGTTATATTCAATTTTTATAAATAAGAAAAATACACATAAGCAACATCCCTATTGTTTATTTTCACAACAATTCACTAAAAAGAAGTTTAATCTGAAAGAGGGAATATTATATTATATTATGTGACTTATTAGAGGAGACAAGAGTATGCCAAACCACAGCCACAGTCGCGCGCTGCACTACAAATTTCAGTAAGATACAGAACAAAAAGGTGCACATTTTTATTCTTATATACAATATAAAATTAGCCTTAGCCATTAGGTAACTAGCTTGTTGTCATGTTACTAAGTGCAGCCAAACTAACACAAAAGCATAAGCACTTTGCATTGCAAATATGGTTAACGGCTGAACTGAGAATGTGGTCCATTATAAAAGGTTTCATGTTTTGCAGTGCCTAGTGCTTGTTATGTGTCAATACTTTATGCATGCCATGGAAGATCAGAAAGAACTAGAGTAAAAAAAAAGATGGTTGGTACTTGATTTCATTTGTAATGAATGGCAGAGGCAGAAGCTTGGTCCTAAGAAGCCTAATCCAAAACCCCTTTGTGTCCTTATTTATCTAAGTGATCACTCTCCCTCACTCACTCTCTCTCTCTCTCTATCCATTGAAAGAGGATGGCACCAAAACCAGTTTCCCTTTCACATTTACTCCTTTTAACCTTGTTTCTTGCCACCATCCAACTCTCAGAGCAGTTAGAGTTTTCTCAGTCTCAAACACTTCTCAAGGTTCAGCAACTTCTTGGCTATCCATCAGCACTAGGTACTCTAAGCAGCAACATAGACTTTTGCAACATTGAACCTACCTCATATTTGACACTAGTCTGCTATGAGGATAGTTTGACACAGCTGCATGTTGTTGGAAAGAATGAGTACACTCCACTGCCTCAAAACTTCTCCTCAGATACTCTATTTGCTACACTAGGCACTCTTTCAAGCTTGAAAGTTCTCTCTTTGGTTTCTCTTGGACTCTGGGGGAACTTACCTGAAAGCATTGCTCAATTGTCTTCATTGGAAATACTTAACATTAGCTCAAATCACTTCAATGGAGCCATCCCTTCTCAGCTTTCACTTCTGAGGAACCTTCAGTCAGTGGTGCTTGATGATAACAACTTCAATGGTGAAATTTCCAACTGGGTAAGCTCACTTCAAGGTTTGGCTGTGCTTAGCATGAGGAACAACTGGCTTAGTGGAAGCCTTCCAAATTCATTGAATGCTCTTCATACCTTGAGGGTGTTAGATCTATCAAATAATCAGTTATCTGGGGAACTTCCTCATCTTAAGAATTTGGCAAACCTTCAAGTTCTTAACTTGGAAAACAACACATTTGGACCTCATTTTCCTTCTCTCCCCACCAAGTTGGTTTCCCTTGTGCTTAGAAATAACAGCTTCAGGTTAAGTGTCCCTTCTAATTTAAGTTCTTTCTATCTGCTCCAAAGGCTAGACCTTTCTTTGAATGGTTTTGTGGGGCCATTTCCACCATCCTTATTGTTAATGCCTTCCATGAATTACCTTGATGTTTCCTCAAATAAATTCACTGGGATGCTTTTCAATAACATGTCATGCAATGATGATCTCCATTTTGTAAATTTGTCTTCTAATCTTCTGAAAGGTGAACTTCCAACTTGTTTAGAACCAAAGACCAGGGTTGTTCTGTACGCTAGAAACTGCTTATCAAACAAGAACCAAGATCAGCACCCTTCAGATTTCTGCAGCAATGAGGCTTTGGCAGTGACAATCATACCCCATCAGCAGAAGAACAAGAGAACAACTAGTAAAGCAATTATTGTATCAAGTATGGGAGGTCTTGTTGGTGGAATGTTGATTTTAGGAGTGGTTATCTTGGTTGTTAGCCGAGTTCGTGAGAAACAAGTAGGGAAAATACCTTCAAAGTCCACTTTGGAGCATGTTCTCAGCCAGGAGCATAATGAAGATGAAGTGAAAACTACTACAAGGTCCATAATGGAGCATATCATCAAAAGGGTTCCTGACAAAGGTGCTGTGGAAACACTAACAAGATCCATAAAGGAGCATGTCATGAGCCGAGTGAATAACAAGCCTGTTGTGAGGGCATCGACAAGGTCCATTATAGAACATGTATCATCAGCAAACACAGCAAAACTACTCACAGATGCAAGTAAATCCTCAAATCCTTTGCCTTATTAGTAAGTAAGTTTTATGTTGAAAAATTAGATTGTGTATTAAGCTTTAAGGGCTAAAACAAAATTCTGGGAATATGTTTTTCTGTCTAGCTGTAGATGTATCAATGTATGCCAAAAGTATTGAATTAGAGTAGGAGAAATTTCTGGTTTTATTTCTATAATAGATAATAGATTAAATATATTAAAATAAGTGTACATCTATTGTGCTGAAGTGCAGAATATTTCATAGAAATCAAGGAATCGGAGCATGTCACTCACAAGCTTAATTTCTATTAATTAATACATGTCACATGTAGTCATTTTATATTCTTTGTTTGCAGGGTATATATCAGAAACAATGAAGATGGGAGCCAGCCTTCCTGCTTATAGGACCTTTGCTTTGGATGAACTTAAGGAAGCTACAAATAATTTTGATGAATCATCTTTCATAAGTGAAGGCCCACATGGTCAGGTATGTACTAGAGATTATTAAGGTTGATAGAATCATATATATTTACCTACCAAATGCTTGATGCCCTAACCTATATAACTGTCATTTTGTGATGACTCCGACTTGACTCTAGAAACTCCATACTTGAACTAATATGTTAATAATCTGGACATCACATAAGTGCGTGTTAGCAAAAATTGAGAAAACTTGTTGAGTACAATGTCCATGGCTATGTTTTGTCCTCAGATGTAGTACATCTGAATCTCTGGCATGACTTCTGTTGAAAATTATATTTACTGAGTGGCTAGTAATCTATCCTTAGAACAGGATAAGTTACAGGAACCCATATGCAAAACTTCAGTTCTTAAATAGGCATCAAGCATCAATCCAAACATATTCTAGAGTTTTTTCATTCTCACCTTTGCTGTAAGTCATAGTTCTGTATTGTTTAGGTTTTGATTTAATTCACCTTTCTGATAATGCATAGTGACTTGCAAATTTTAATTTATTTTAACTATAATGGCAGATTTATAAGGGGGTGCTCTCCGATGGAATGCACATTGCTATTAGAGGTTTGAAAATGAGAAAGAAACATGGCCCTCAGACTTACATGCACCATGTTGAGATAATTTCAAAGCTAAGGCATTCGCACTTGGTTAGTGCACTTGGGCATGCTTTTGAGTGCAACCAAGATGATTCAAGTGTAAACAATGTATATCTCATATTTGAGTTTGTTCCAAATAAAAGTTTAAGAAGCTGTGTTTCTGGTAAGGAAAAATTTTCATCACAATCTTCCTTCTAATATTCCCACACACCATAAATTTCAATGATTTTGTACACTGAAGTCCTTTATAGAACTTGTTTGGTTTAAGATTTTGTTTTCATTTTCTACTTTTGCATATAATTACAAAAATGTCAATTTGTTTTCATTTTATTTCCTATTTTCAAATAGTTGTTTGAAAACAAATCTTTAAAAACATTTTCTCAAACCAAACAGTACCTAAACTTTCTCATGTTCACATACAAGGAAATGAATATTTCCTCTAACATATACTTTTAATAGGATCTTCTGGGGAAAAGCTTTCTTGGAATCAAAGAATAGCAGCTGCAATTGGAATGGTGAAAGGCATTCAATTTTTGCACACAGGGATAGTGCCTGGACTGTATTCAAATAATCTGAAGATAACAGATATTCTTTTGGATAGCAATCACAATGTTAAAATAAGCAGTTATAATCTGCCACTCTCTGCTGAAAATAAAAGAATGGTAAATGGATAAAATATGTTTATATTCCCTTACTACGACTATATCTCCATTCATTTCTGTTTGTTCTCATCACTTTTTCTTTAAAAATTTCAGATCAGCAATGGAACTTCCCCTGGATTAAAAGGAAAAGTCCAAGCAAGGTAAAAAATATAATAATTAATTCCTGAAAGCTGATATTGTAATAGAATCTAATCTAGCTACTAAGAAAGTAGAAATTATAATCTAAAAAGAAAAGGATATAGTTAGCAAATTAAACACAACAGAATTAAATGTTTGAAAAAGAAAGGGTACACAATCATTGGATTTTCTCATGAATGAATTTTAGCATATATGCTTTTTGTTGAAAGTTGAAATAGATATACTATTAGTTAGTTGTAGAGATAGTTAGATAGGTAAGAATTTTTTAATTCTTCCTTAACCCCTGATGCATATACCCTTTGATATATCTCAACCCTGATCCATATATATCTGCTTCTTCTAGTGCTAAGTGCTAACCACTCCATTGGGATCTCTAATGTGAAAAACATGTTAGTGAAACACACAACTTGTTGACCCTGGTTCTTAAAGGCTTCAATGTCTACAATCAAATCAACTAGTTAGAGAAATAGAACCTTTTCCAGAGTCTTGTACAAACACACGGGTGCTTTGCTGATTGTGTCTAATAATGTATAGTTATTTTCTCTTGGAATTAATTGAGGGGATTGCTTTAATAATTTATGCAGGATCCAGGATGCAGACAAGAATGATGTCTATGATATTGGAGTAGTCTTGCTAGAAATCATTCTGGGAAGACCAATAATGTTCCACAATGAAGTTGGAACACTAAAAGATCTTGTGAGTATTAACTTCTAAGTTTCATAATTAAACATTTTAGACTGGTTATGGATAAGTTTCCCAATTTTACAATAAGAGTACTTTGATTTGCTAAAAATAAGGGACAATACAACATTAAAAACATTGTACTTTATTTGATGTTTTAAAAAGTAAAGTACTAGACAAAAACAGCACAAGAAACAGTACAAAACTTTTTGAGTTTTTGTTATCCATTAAACCAAGTCACAATTTTGTCCATAGCACAAAAGAGAAGAAGATAACAAAAATCCTTTTCCCCTTCATCTTCCCAGCTCTTTTGTGCACAATACAATGCACAACAAACAGGGTATTATAAGAAGGTCCTATTTGGATAACCTTTTCAGTAAGTACTTATAGGAGAAAAAAATAAGAAATAAAATGAACTAAACTTTGCTTATAAGTTAAAATCAACCTAGGCACCTAAATTTTGTAGAAGTTCTTTCATCTAACTTCTCCAAAAGTTGGGGGTGCATAAGTTGATTTTAACTGAAACAATGTTGTTAAATGGAGGCACTATGGCTGCTATGGCATGGCCATTCTTTTGCCATCTGCCATAGGCAATTTGTTAAGGGATGCCCTTTATGGCAGCTCTGTAGCCTACAATGGCACTGTGTTTATATGGCAGAATTTTGGCCTTCCACCATTGATAACACCAACCAATAGAAGTAGTTTGATTAACTTTAATTATTTTTTTCTTCTTCTATAAATGTTTATTGAGAACTTTATCTACACAAAACCCAAATTTGTGTTATTTTATCCATGAAACCACGGATAGCACAATTAGTCTAATGCATTGGTCATCAAGCGACTAACAACACAAAAATTGTCTTAGGACTCGATCACTTGTGTTGTGCTGTACACTTTGTAGTGTCCCCTAATATATAAATCAAATGCAATCTAAGAAACATTGTGCAACATATCTCAATACAACCTAAGTTCAGAACCCAACTTTGATGTGTTAAGCACAAGAGGTGGTAAAGTACTACCACCTAATTCTAACAATGTTACTGTGTGGTCCTTCTGCAGTTACAGGTAAGCATCAAAACCGATGACATAGCTAGAAGGAGCATTGTTGACCCAGCAGTTCACAAGGAATGTTCAGATGATTCATTAATGACAATGATGGTGATATGTATAAGGTGTCTCTCTGGTGACCCAACTGAAAGGCCTTCTGTGGAAGATATTCTCTGGAATCTGCAGTTTGCAGCACAAGTTCAGAATTCATGGAAAAGAGACTCAAGTGATCACAGTTACTTGCCTGCACCATCCTCCAGGGAGACATAATTAAGATTTGTACGAGATTTCCCGCAACTAATAGAGTGTATCAGTGTATGTTTCCATGTACAAAAGTTTAATTTTATAGCATGATTGTCACAATTTTATAATCCTGTTCATTATCAGAATTCAATTAGTACGTGTGCCTATATTGTTTCCCTCTTATTGATTTATTTATTTTCCTTTTGTTTTGGTTTTCATCCGATTCTTTGAATGCATAAAGTCAATTTTTTGTATTTCAATCTTCCACTTTCCCATTACCCATAGAAAATCATAGCTATTTCATGTACAGTTTATTAAAACCTCCGTGTAATTGGATTGATGTCTTCAACGTGTGCATGTTACATTTTTCACCTCACATCAATTGGAAAACAAAAAAGCTAGCTTTAGTACCTTTAGATTTGATGTATTCATTCCTAAAATAACTTAAAATTTGATGTAAATCAATTGATAAATTCAAGAGGTAAAAATACTCAGCACACAATTGCATTACCTTATTTGAGTGACTCCATCCTGATTAAATTCGATTCAACAGAAAGTGAGATATAAAGTAAAAATTGAAAAATATTTTTTTAACTTTAAAGAAAATAATGATATGTAAATCTTTTAATCGATGTGTGACCTTTTTTACTTTAACAAACTAATAAATATTAATAGACCTAAAACTCAAACTTTAATTACTTTATTATGGAACCTGTCTTGATGCTCAGGGTGGTAGAGTGGTAGTTGTTGTAAGTTGTAACAATCAATTTCATTGTTTTTATGACTGTATGGCCTTTGTATTAAATTTATCGTGTACTTCCAATGCAGTTGTTTGTTATAACAGAAAAAGTGTCTCTGCTTATGGCCTCATGACTCGACACATAAGGGGTGTAGCATTAAATATTAAAAGAAATGTTTTGAATCTAGTATATACTTTCTTTCTAGTAAGGTCATTAATTATGGCATGAGAAAAGTAACTGACATTTTCAAGTGTAGGGTTATTACAAAGGAAATTAAAACAACTAATCCCTAATTATAAGATTCAGAAATTTGTTTGTCTTTTTTGTTAGATTTTTTTTAATTTTTAGATATATTAATTATTTTTTCCTATATATCTTTACTTAATTATTCTCTCTAAACATTAATGAGAAAAAATTAAGTGAATGAGGAGATTAAAAAATGATAACTTTGAAATAATAGTACAAATAATTTATAGATTTAATGTAATTAAAAAAATAACTACTTTTCTTTTTTTAAAGAATATGAATTTGTTGAAAAAGTCTTATAATTACATGTAGAAAAAGTAAAAAAAAAATTATACATGTTAGCACATAATACAAAATTTCTTAGGAATTTCATTCTTATGTCTCCTTGTAGGATGATAGGCGAGTCTTTGTGATCATTTGAGTCTCTACACAATGAATTTTTAATTTTTGCTGCAAACTACAAATTCAAGAGAATTTCTTCCACAAATGCCTTATCAGTTTGTTCACTAGAGAGGCTCCTTAGTCCTTACACATTTCTCCATTAATGTTTCATCTTGACATTCCTTGTGAACTGTTGGGTCAAAACTCAATACTCAACAATACAAGCTACTCTATATCATAAGTATTGATGCTTACCTGCATGAGGACCACATAAATGTTTAGGAATAACTTTTATACACGTGCATAGTTTATTATGTTATTTTGTATTATTAAGGTTGCCCTATCTTTTCTTGTACTCCCTCCTTACTAAAAAAAACGTCGTTTTAGATTATTTTATGCAGATAAAAAGATAATAATAAATAGATGAAACAAAATAATAATTTTATAAAACTAACCTTAATATCCATTTTATATTGAAAAACTAAAATGATACTTATTAAGAATATTAGTAAAAATAGTAATTAATATTATATTGAAAAATTAACATGTCATTTATTTTGGAATGATTTTTTTTTTTTCAAACTCCACTTATTTTGGGATGGATAGAGTATTGATCTTTATTTTCCAATATACATATAGACACAACTAGCAATGGAGTTGGTCATTATTCTTTTTTACTGAAGAGTTTTTTTTTTTTTTTATCAGCTTTTTTACTGAAGAGTTAGTCTTATTCTTATGCATATTCTCTTTATTTTCTCTAACAATTGAAAACCACGTTGAAGGTGGTTCAGATTGAAAAAATTGTTAAAATGAAAAGAATTATCCTCTGAACTTTTTTAGATATACAATCATATGATGTATGAAACTTCAAAGAATTTCATGTTATTAATCTCAAAATAGTATATGCTTGATTTATTCCTTTGGCAATGAAAACCAGAGTCCAGGAGGACACTCTCTAATTTGCATTATATAAGCAACGACTTCTACTGCAAGAATTTGTGGTCAGCAATTATTCATTAGTGTGGACCAACCATCATATCTTGCTTATCATATCCATGATGTGGTTCAGCAATTTCCAATCCCAGGCAAAAATAAAATAACCAAAAAAATTTCCCAGCATATCTTGCTTATCATAGTCATCAGAAACAATAACTTTGATAAAGATGAAAATAACAACAGCTATTGATCAAAGGGAACACAGAATGAAGAAAAATATCAATTAATCAACTTCTATGCAAAAAAGAACATTTAAAGTCAAAAGGGAAAAGTTTGTATTGTGCTCTAAATTATGCATTGATGTCTTGAAGAAAATATGACTATAATTTACCCGATCGCAATAGAGATTCTCACCAATAGCATCATCATTTTGACTTCATCTATGTATCAGACAAGAAGAAAGAAAATTTGCTAAAACAAGCCTGTGGCGTGAGCATTTTTCTCTTTGCTATAATCAACTCTCAAGATACAATACAAGGCCAATCTTTTGGAAAATAAAAGGAAAGAAAACAATAAAATAAATTCCTCAAAAAGTCTGAAAACAGCACATAAAGAAGTCAATGACATGCAAATTCCTAACCAAAGATTGACAGGACAATGATGAAAATATGAAGATTAAATTAAACAAAGAATCAACTCAAAGGAGTAATATCTTGATTGCAACTGTTTTGAAGCCTAAATATCATACCTCAGTCAGACTTCAAGTTCTGCCATGACTCTTACTTTACCATGAAGCAAATGGCGACACAAGGTTGAGATTCTTATTGACTGGTGAACATACAGCTTAAAATTTCTTCAAGGTTCTTGCCATGACTATCTTCTTTAACATCAATAGATGGAATTATCCATGACAGAAATGAACTTTCAGAAGTCTTCTGTGCCTCAACCAACAACAAATGCCAATTTGACATGGTTGAGCTGACCATAAAACTGGAACAAAATACATGATTTTACATGCTTTCGTGAAAAGACTCAGAGCGCGAGAAAGCTGCAGGGTTGGCCCTTAGAATTTGATTATCCTCTAAAATATAAGAACTGGCACTTGACTTAGGTTCAAATGATTTAAAAACACTTCCTTTCATAATGAGTTTCTTCTGTTCAGACTTTGTTCCCAAAGTTGACCATATAGAACTATTTGCAGCCTCTTCTGGGTCATTAATTCTTACAGTCTTGGGCACCCAAAGATTCTGTTTCATCGCATCTTCCCCCGTTGTACTTCCATCTCTAGAATGTTTTCCCAAGGTTGGGGACCTATTACCCGAACAAGTACTGTTGCTAACTGAAGATGAAGACAAGGATATGCCACTAAATTCAGATCCAACCAATGAAGCATCTTCCTTTTGTTCATCCCAGTTTGACATAAAACCCGAATATGAATAAGGCACCCCTGGAAGTATTACTGTTGGTAAGGAGAAGCCAGGAACTGCCATCATAGTTGGAGAACCTGTGTAAACAGGTCTAGAACTTATGCTACTAGGCCTAAACTCCTTGACATTCCAACATGGATTCCATTGGTAAGACCATGAAGGAACAGGATAATATAGAAATGAATGTAAAGGAACTAAACCATCAGAGTGTTGTGCCAAACAAACCTGCTCTACTTCATTAGATCTCATAGAAGAGCTGGAAGACGCCTCAGCATCATCTTTGAGAGTGGAAGAGGCCATTGCAATATTTGTCTGGCTATTGAGACTTAACACAGTTTCTAAGGATTCACTAAGAGGAGTTTCCTCCCTGAGACTTGAGATGTTCTCCATCCCTTTGATAAGTCTGCTAGATGATAAAAGCATAGCAGGTTTGGAATCCGTCTGGATGACAGATGCAGCATCAGGAGTCACAGGTATCAGACAACACTGAAAAGTCGAGTGCTTATTCTTACGCTTACCAGCCCCAACAGGAACATTTCTAATTGTCCCCCCAGCTGTCCAATACCTTTGGCAATTTTTACAGAAATGCCTAGGTTGGTTAACATTATAATTGTTGAAGTAGCAAAACTTTGTCTCCGAACTATTGCAACGAGGACATGGCAGGACCTTGTCTGGCCTCTTCAAAACTTTTTCTTGATGATCAATATCTCTTTTGGCATTCCTATGTTCATTATTCCTATTAACTACTTTAGCCACCAGTTTCAGTGTAGGATTTTTGTAAATGTTTGGAGCACTAATACCATCTTCTTGAGGATCAGCCTGTTTGCTAGACACTTCATTCAATGGAACATCCACTTCATCATTAGTTGATTCTTTAAGTCCATTCTGCAATTGATGAACATTCTGTGTCAGCTGGGCATACATGGGATAGACAACTAGCAATAAGAGTTAAGACCAAAGGTGCTAACTCAGATAGAATGTAAGGGTTGGCATAAAATATGCATTCTAATATAGAAAATTATACAACAAAAAGCCACAGATTAAGCACATCTCAGTATGTCATGGTTATGCTCCAGCAAAGTGATTAACAGTAGATAAACAATGGGACATTGAGAATCAATTTGAAAACACAATCACCTTCAACTTCTAACACAACATAACAAGAATAACAATCTTCTTTCACCATGCCTCTATCCGTATTGCATTGCTACAGTTAGTATAACATAACCTACTAATTTGACCTCATTTAAACTGCATAATGTTCATTAGCTGTTAAACATTACAGTCCACATTAAAAACAGAATCCAACACAAATAATTCAAATCAAAGTCCTCAACTTATATTTACTATAGTACCACAAAAATAAAAGCATAGCGTGAGCCTTCGGAAAATGGGATCCGTACTTTTTCTTTTACTTTATAGTTCCCACCCTTTAATAAGCCTCCCTACCTTTACAACAACAACAAGAACCTTATTCCGCTAGGTGAAATTGGATACATGGATCTATCAATGTTATTGGACTCAGTTAAAGACCAAATTCTGAAGAATATTATTCACCACAGGATCCCTCTTAACAATTTTCTCCAATGTATTTCTTGGTCTCTCTCTACCCTTTTTCCCATGGCTAAAAATGATACAATCTACTCTTCTCAATAGCTTTTTTTTTTTTAAAAAAAAAAAAAAAAAAAAAAAAAGCACCTTCGGATACCGGGTGCATAAATTTTTGGGGGTAGGCATGCGGACCACATTGAAATATTCATTATACAAATAAACTTGCAACATGAAGACCAAATCTTGACAAGAAAAAGGAAAGCAAAAAAAAAAAGAGTTTCTACCATTTAAACAATCAAAAGCAAATCGTGTATAGCTTTCATACACCCATTTCAGTAAGGCAAATAAAACTTCGGCTCTTTCTTATTGCGAGTTTAAAAATGCAAACTTTAGCATGAACCTTACTGAAAAACTTTCACAAGAAAAAGAGCAGCACGTGAGAAGGAACATATCACGAGAAGGAAAATGAAAGAGTAGAAAAGGGTTGAATGGCATGACCATGATGATGATGGGTTGAGGCAGACGCTGAATCTCACACTGAGTCAAAGAGTGTTGTAAATCTGTGAATATGAAGAATATTATGAATATCTGCTCCAAAAAGCTTTATTGCAGAATCTCCAACTTGGGACATGCCTCAAATGGAAGCCAGTCAGTTACTTAGGACCCAAAAGGTGTCTTGAGATGGCGCAACAAGCCAACAGGCAACAACACAAGTACACAACCCACAACCATGGTAACCAATATGTTTACTTGCCAAAACAAGAAAAGAAAAAATAAATGGTACATTGGAGTTACCCTTGCAAGATTTTAACATAAGGGCTTTTTTTTCCATATAGGTACAAAATATTAACTAATTTTATTAATTTTTGTTGAAAGCTCACTTGTCACTGTTAATAATTTTTTCATCCAGTACATTTGAATTTAGTAACTTAAAGGATTTGAATTTCTCCCAATATAATATTGGTATGAGCATGCTGATTTTATACTATAAATTAAATTTTCTTAATATATAAACTTTTCAATTTTCTTGTTTCACCGTACAATTAATAGTATCAAGAATAAACTATTCAAATCATATAATCATTACAAACATAAAATATGCAAATTATTATTTTTTATACTAGAGAGTTTGAATATTCTTCGACCCATTAAATTAAAGATTAATCTCATTCGTAATATGTTATTAGTATTAATTTAAGATAATTTTGCACATAGAAAAAATCAAACACTAATTATTTTATTAATTATATCATTTTTCACATGTAAATCCAATGAATATTACATTATTGTGTCAATTAGTTAACAAACATTTAATTAAGTTTAATAATTGATCATTATTTTTGTTAAAATTAATTATATTCAATATTAATCATAAACAATATAAGAAGCACGTATAATATTATACCTAAGTTTAATCTTTATATGGATGAGGTTGCTAAGTAAAGTTTAGAAAAGATTTACAGAAAAATTGAGCACATAGATTTTTTATTTTTTATTTTTTCATCTCTATAACCTATAGGATGATTACTTTGTGTTTAAGAATAGATTTTTTGAAATAAATAATTGTTTTAAAGGTTTTCAATTAAATTTTTTACTTTAAAATAAATTAATTCAAACATGCTATTGAACGAATTCACTGCTTACATATCTTATTGTAATAAAATAGATAAAGTTTATATGGTTTATTACACAATCAGTTTGAGTGCACTAATTCTTTTAATTTACCAATAATTGTCTTCATATCCACTTATTATACGGACTATGAAGATTGTTTCATCCGTAAGAAAACTGAGAATTACTCTTCCAACAGATCACCTAAATCACTAATAAGGCCTCACAAAAGATAGAAAAAACAATGCTTCTTTATGTGCCTTTAGAAGAACTAGCTTAGAGAAATTAATTGGTGTAATACCTACTTGTGACTTTTGGGCAAATTTTAAAAAATAATACAAATTAAAAATCTATTTCAAAATCTAGGGTTGTTTCCAAACTATTTTGAAATCTAAGACAATGGAACACGCCTGATTTAGACGTGTTTAAACACGCCCAACTAGGCGTGTTTGGGTGCTATAAATTGGCCCAAAAATTTACTTTTCACCATTTGTACTATTTCAACTTCTTTCTCTAAAAATTTTTTACTTTTCTCTGTGGAGTTTGAGTAGATTATTTCTACAGTGAAACTCTGCCAACAAGTAAGTGAATTTAATTATTTTGAATATTATTTAATATGTTATATTAGTGAATTAGAAAATTGTTAGAACCATATGAAATTGTTAGCAATGTACATGTTAGGATGGTAGAAAATTGGTAGGGTGTAGGGTTTAGGGTCGAATGGTTAGTGTTTATTGTTTAGGGTTAAGGGTGTAGGGTTTATGGGTTAGAGTTGATGGTTTAGTGTTAATGGTGTTTAGTTTAGGTTAAAGGGTATAGTGTTTGTGGTTTACGATTCAACGTTTAGGGCTAATGATTTAGTGTTAATTGTGTTAAGGTTAGGTTAAATGTTTAGTGTTTAGTTGTAAAAGTTTAGGGATAAGGGTGTAGGGTTTAAGGGTTAGGTTCGATGGTTTAGGGTTGAGTGTTGATGGTTGAGGGTTTATGGTGTAGTGTTGAGGGTGTTTAGGTTAGGTGAAGTGTTTAGTGTTTAGGGTGTAAGGGTTAGGGTTGATGGTTTCGGGTTGAGTGTTGATGGTGTCTAGGGTTTAGGGTTTAGGGTTTAGGGTTTAGGGTGTAGTATTAAAGGTGTTTAGGTTAGGTGAAGTGTTTAGTGTTTAGGGTGTAGGGGTTAGGGTTGAGTGTTGATGTTGTTTAGGATTTAGGGTTTAGGGGTTATGGTGTAATGTTGAGGGTGTTTAGGTTAGGTTAAGTGTTTAGTATAGGGAAAATGGGAAGTGGTACATCTCAAAGATGGCTGCCAAGAGTGGTCGTGGCGTAAGTTTTGTTGACATTAAAATTTGTCTTTCTATATTTAATTTAATATGTTACAGAACATGATTGACACTAAAGTTTATATGTTTTCATTTATAGTTATATGAGTTGGAGATGCTGTACTTCGTGCTTGGTCATGAGCAGTGGCCGGGTTACAGTCGCGAGTGGGCGCAGGAAGAGGTCGGTCGCATAATGTCTATCTTTCGAGAGAGTTGTCGTCTGGAGGAGGCGGGGCCACTTGCACCCGATTCCCAGCTTCAGGAGGAGCAACAAGTGTCTGTTGTTGTTGGCCGTCGAAGACAAGAGGGACATGGGCTAGAGAGTCGACAGAAACAGATGCATCACGTTGCTGAGCCCATTGTAGGTCCCAAACCTTGTACACAGGGTTGGTTTAGGCCTCCAATTGTAGCATCGACATACGGTAGCTAGCCCTTGTATTACAAGTCTAGTCAGCAAGGGGACATGGGGTACGAGGGATTTAGTATGCAAAGCCATATGCCTCCACCGCCTGACTCCCACACCCAGCCTATATATATGGCAACTGCAATGACTATGGCATTAGCGAATGTTGGGACCAGTGGTGACGTAGGTCCTTCAGAGTGGACTAGTGCCAACATTGATGAGATGCTCTTCTAGCTTGATTATTCTACAAAAGGTTGTGGTGGTTGGCCGTCAGATGTATCATATGCCACCCCAGCAGCTGACCATCCCCGACCCTCATTTCCAGAGTAGGTCACTCCATGTCCACCTCCCTATGTAGGCCCTTATGAGGCAGGTCCTTCTCAGCCACAGCCTTCTCAAGCAAACCCTCCCTTGCCAGACCCTTCTCCAGCAGACCCTTCTCCATGACCGCGTAGACGGAGGCTACCTGATCGTCAGGCACATCATTATCAGTGCCCACCAAAGTCTTAGGTTTTTAGTCGTTTGGGAAACACTTTTGTATAATCTTGTTACCCATGATAGAATGAAAATAGATTTTAATTTCTATTTATGATTTATGTTTAAAGTTTATTTTATTTGAAAGGCAATATGGATTAAAGCATTTGATTGAACGAACAAGCATATTCAGATACAGAGCAACAGGCAATGAATCATAAACACTACTTAATAAAATACTTGCTAAATTAACATAACGAAACAGACATTTTAAATAACAATGACAATTAAAGATAACCAAACATCATAAAAACTACTTAATACAATGAATCATTTTATGGCCATGTCTCATTCTATTTGGGTAACTGGTTTGTTAAAAATAGCTAAAATCTCTATTGGACCATAACGTTTCTAGTAGTTCGATTCTGCTAACATCTTAAACATGTCTTCATCGCTTGTCAACTCTATTATGTGATATTTGATTGTGTAGTCTGAATATTTTGCATGGGCTGACTGTCGGAAAAACATTTTTCTTACCACATGTGAGTTGTGAATTCCATAAGGGGGAACCCCTACAGGCGGAATTTGCTTTATGACATCCTTTAGTGTTTCAATGTTGCATCCTGAAGGAATTTCAATCCTTATTAGATTTGTTCTAGTGAAGGAATAACCCACAAAATCGCCTTGTCGTGCTATGTCCCACTTGCCATTGTAATACAACATTGCATCATGTGTAGGGACGATGGTGGATCGAAGTAGGTTGAGTGTACCATCGGTTGTTCTATTGATGGTGCATAATAATTCTATAGGACCAACACTTGATATTTGGTCATTACACATTAACATTGTGGAAACATCACCATCATTTATGACTTGCATGGAATGAAAAAAATATTGTTGACCTGCATGTAGGGATGGCTGTCGGTAATAGATTTCATCAACAAAGTGGTCATTGGTTAGCTGAAGGTTGTCTTGCATCCTACTCTTGAGTGTCTGAAAAGAACACTCATTCGGAACTCGCATTAGTATTGGAGTAGGACATTGAAAATAAACACCAGTTTCGTTGTGTTTCATTGATCCATTTGGATAAACGAATGCTAATTTGGAGTTACCAATGGTTTGACTGCTTATTTCTCCTAAGAAGGCCATAGTATTAAGATTGCATTTCAATTCCGGAGATATGTTGTGTGGGAGTGGGAGTGCCTAACTTATATAGGGGTCAATGACACCCAAAATTAGGCGTGTTTAGTCACGCCGTATTTTTTAGGCGTGTTCAGTGACGCCCTATTTGTTAGGGATTAGGATTTAGGGTGTCATATTAAAGGTTTAGGGATTAGCGTTTAGGGTTAAGGCTCCATCTAATTTGTTATTTACTTATCCATTTTGAAAATGCTATTGTCGTTTGTGTAATCACATGCAAAATATGATGACTAAACATATTTATAAATGAATCACATTAACATAACATAAATTAACAAAACATAATTACAAAATCATGAAGTGCCACCACGAGTAGGACAATTTCTCCGATTATGTCCAACTTGCTTGCAAATTCTGCATCTAGCGCGTCTTTGACTTTTTTCAACTTCGTCCATCTCGTTTCGTATTCTAGTGGACCTTGGACGACCCTTTACACACAACATTAACCTGTCAGGTATGAGAACTGGATCTTCACTCGGTGGAATAGCATGTTCATTACCAATTGGCTGCCATGGCAATGAAATAAGCCTGAACCAAGTTGCTTACGAGGAAGACATCATCGACATACTGATAAGGATTTTGGCGAACATGTAAAGCAGCAGCTACGACATGACTACATGGGTATTTGAAGACCTTAAACTTGCCACATTGACAAAAATGCTCTGCAAGGTTGATTGAATATGACCTCTCTCAGCCCTCCTCCACCTCAAATGATGTTTGATCAACATTATATGTACCTACATGGTGGCCTATAGCAAGGGATTGATTATGTCTCATAGCATCAACTACATTTTTGCAATGTCGTTGTGAATGTTGAAGCTGTGAAGCAACCGACTGACCTCTACATACAAAATAATGAACCAATCGGGTGTATGTGTGTTTCACAAGAGCAGTGATAGGCATGTTCCTTGCTCCCTTGAACACGCTATTCACTGATTCTAACAAGTTTGTTGTCATATGGCCATATCTTCTCCCCTCAACATCATATGCACGCGTTCACTTTTCCTTGGGGATGCCATCAATTCATTCTGCAACCTCAGGACTGGTATCACAAAACCGTACAAACGCTATGTCAAAATCAACCATAGAGGGAGTATATCCTGCAAGATAATAATACCATTAACACTATTCCGTTTACAGATCTGTCTCAGCTTAATATATTCAAAATAGTTGTTAACATACCTAAAGTCATGAGGGTCTTCTTCAATCTTGCATTCTTGAACCTTTGATTAAAAGTACTGGCAATATGACGACGGCAAAACACATGATACGCAAAAGGTGGTTGCAACCGGCATGATTCTCCACAACAGATATTATGTTGCAGTGCCGATCTGAAATGAGACATATATTTTGCATTTGGGTAACGTGGAACCGAATGTTAGCAAGGAAGTGTTGTAACACTCTGAAATTTCAATAACTGCAAATGTATGGTCAAAATGTTTCTTGCACAACTATTTGATATGAGTGTTAGGTTATGTGAGATTTGATTGATCTCTATTTAAGTTATTTGGGCAAAATATTAATTAGAGATATTACAAAAAAAATGTTTGAAGAGAAATCACCATATTACACTTCCCTTAAAGCAGAAATTACAAAAATACCCTTGAGGTGAAAATTACGAAAATGCCCCTAGATATTTTGGTTAGATATTTTAAGGTGAAAATTACATGAATACCCTTGGATATTTTGGAAATTACAAAAATGCTTTTGAGTCAAAATTACACAAATACCCTTAGATATTTTGTTGAGATATTTTAGGATGAAAGTTATAATCATACCCCTAGGGTAAATGACAAATTACCATAGTACTCTTGAGGCTAGAATTACCAAGACACCCTTAGATATTTTGTTAAAGCTTGATGAAATTACAGAGTACCCTTGGATGGCAAATTACCAAAATACTTTGTGACAAGAAGCCTCATAATAGGATTTCTATGAATTTCATACGGTAATAACTTTGAAATTTTATTCAGGAGAATTCAAGTGTCAGAAAAATATGAAAAAATGATAAATAGAATCTGTGGAATTTTCTTAATTGTAGGATGAATAGACTTATTCAATAAGATGGTTTAGTAATTTTGATGGTTAGAAGCATAACAGACCAATCAGAATTAAGATAAGAGCAATCTTGTATGTAAGGTCTGTGTAACACTCTGTATAGACTGCTTGTGAGCAATTTATACTGTAATTGAAGTCAGTTTCTAGAAAACTCTAGAGTTCTATTATTTAATATTATCCTTAGGTAGAATAGTTCAAATCACACTTTACTTCTTACTAGAAAATGCCATGTATAAAGTATAGAAAAGAAACCATACAATTTTCTCTTCTTTAAAAGAAAATGAAACATGATATAGAAGGAGGAAAGGAAGATAAAAATCTTCCCCTTGGCTAGAGCAAAGTCCACGTGAAAAAGGAAAGAAAAAGGGCCAAGAAGTCATGCTTTGGACAATATTTATGCAAGATAACATGAAAGGAAGCAAAACTTCACTTCCTTCCTTTGTGGCCACGTGTAAGAGCAAGAAAAATAGAGAAGCTTCATGACATTTGACAAGTGGAGGGACACTTGTAAGAAGTAGCCAAGTGGTGGGACACTTGTAAAGGAAGTCGTTATGGCTTAGAAGATTTTTTTTATAAAGTAAAAGAATGATAATGAACTTAGTTAGGATATAATGGAATAAGGAGAAACTAAGTTAGGATGGAACTAAATGAAATGTAACTAACTAGGAAGGGAAATTATGTCCTTAAATATTATATCATTTTCCAAACACTATATATAGGGAAGGGGGGAAACCTAAGTGGAAGTTATTTTTCAAGACCTCCCTTCTACAAAAACCACACGTGAACTTCCTCCCTCACATCCCTTTCATTTCACTTTCATTCTCTCCTTTTCAAAGCCTAAATCAAGTAGGAAAAAGATCCACCTTCTTGAAGAAATCACGTGTAAAGTTAGCAACTCTAGGAAGAGAAAGACAAGCTTACGAAGAGGTTACAAGGTATGTATGGGGAAGTTTTATGATAAAGATAGTTTAAGTGTTGCTTGTGTTTGAATAAATGCTTGAAGTTCTGTGTAGTATGACTTGTATCTGAGAAATTGTTGGACTTGAGTTATAGTTACATGATTGAGTGCTTGAATGAAGTTTTATGTGTTCTTGAGTGTTTCTATGAATATCTGTACATGAATGATATGTTGAGTTTCTGTACATGAGTATCAAGCTGAGTTCTGTAATTGATTTATGTTGAATTTCTGAGTAAAGTATATGAGACAGTGATTGAAGACTGATGTTGAAAATAAATATGAGTTGATAAAATGAAAAGAGTTATATGCATTAAGTGAATCAAATTCATGTGTCTCATGTGCATAAGAGTTGCCTCAGAGAGGAGGTGTGTATAAGAGTTGCCTCAGAGAGGAGGTGTGTCAGATAGCTGCAGGAACTAAGTTCGAGCATTTAGACAAGAGAAGTCTGAGTTGGGAGGTGACTCGGCAGTGGGGAAATCACTTCATCCATAATGATCACATGAAGTATGGGTGAGAATCTTATTGCAACACTGTGAGACCCTGACTGATCGTTTCAGTTTTGTGCCACTGGGATGGAACTATCTTGACTATTGGTACCACATGATAAGAGTTTAAGAGAATCATGCATCATGATAATAGTTTAAGAGAATCATGCATCTTTGAGGATGTTGTTATAAATATTTGCATATTGAATATATTTTGTTGCTTAAATTATGTTTGTTATAAACTTACCCTGTACTTTGTATCTGTGGTTGACACCTGCCATGATCTCGGTTTTATTCGGGCGAGCAGATGAATAGCAGAGAGAGACCACTAGCTGTTTACAAGAAGAGGATTTTGTTTGAAGATGATATGTTTGAAGATATATTCTTTTGTTACAAAGTGATTTGAATTATTTGTACTATGTAATAGAACTAGTGTGAGTATGTAATCTTATTATATGTTACTTCAGATTTATAAATATTATTCAATAATGAAATTTTCTTGGAGTATCAGTTATTGGCAAAATAACAAGATGGTAAATCAATAATAACAAGATGGTAAATTGAGGTGTTACAAGTATTCCCAGGCTTCCAACATCTTCACCTCAACAATGACAAATGCCAGTGGCAGACACTCATTATTTCCATCCTGACTTGTGGCAATCAACAATTTTCCTTTATACTTGCCATATAAATGAGTCCCATCAATTTGAATGACAGGTATGCAAAATTTAAAAGCCTCACAACACTGTCTATAAGTCCAAAAAATGCAATGAAATACACGCTTGTTCCGTACTAGTCGATGTGCCACAAAATAAGCATTTGTTTGAATATCAAAGAAAGAACCTGGTGAAAAACGAAGCATATAATTGCACCACCTGGGCAAAAATGCATAAGATTCTTCCCAGTCCCTATAAATCATTGTCATTGCTTTCTGCTTCGCATACCAGTCCTTTCCATACGAAACTTTAAATCCATGTGTATTGGTGATCCTCTCTTGAATCAATGTAATTGATACAGACAATTCCTCCTTAACCATTCCTAACAATGAAATTGTAAAATTGACATTAACAAGTGAAGCAATGACATCAACATCAATATTTTTCATATGGACCAAATTTAATACAAACGTACCTACTACAAGTGAAGCAATAACATCAACATCAAGCTATTTGTGACCCTGTGAAATATGATCATTCAGACAATTGTGTTTACCACCTCATCTTGAAACAAACCAATTCTCACCGTACATTGGTTTAATTACCCTAACCCACCAAGGGCAACCATCGTTGTTTCAAACAAATTTCATGCTAAACTTGTTAGGCTTGCTCTCAACCACAATTGCTTCTTGATGCTCCTTCATGAGGTTCAGCTTAATTGCAGTTTGTGCGTCCTTTTTGGATGCAAATTCATGTTTAACAAACAAATCGTCTCCTAATTGCCATGGACCTTGCATTGAACCCGAACTCGAAGCAGAACCGGTAAAAGATTCTTCTTTGTTTAGATGATTCCAATCAATATATGTGTAATGTGGAATTCCATTCCAAAAAGGAACCACCTCAGCACCTAAACATATCAGCCAAATAAAATATTATAATATACATCTACACATATATGACTACTAAACACTAAACACCCTAACCCTAAACACTAAACACCCTAACCCCTAAACCACTAAACACACTAACCCTAAACACCAAAAACCATACCCCTAAACCCTAAACACTAAACAACATAACCCTAAACACCTTAACCCCTAAACCACTAAACACACTAACCCTAAACACCAAAAACCCTACCCCTAAACACTAAACACCCTAATCCCTAAACCACTAAACACTAAACACACTAACCCTCAACACCAAAAACCCTACCCCTAAACACTAAACACCCTAACCCCTACACCACTACACACTAAACACCCTAACCCCTAAACCACCAAACACCAAACACACTAACCCTAAACACTAAACACCCTACCCCCTAAACACTAAACACCCTAACCCTGAACACTCAACACCCTAACACTAAACACTAAACACCCTAACCCTAAACACTAAAATCCCTAACCCCTAAACAACTATACATTAAACACCTTAACCCTAAACACTAAACACTCTAACCATAAACATTAAACACCGTAAAAGGAATTACCTAAGCACCTAAACATACCAAGCAAACAAAAAACTATAATATACAAATATACATATATGACTACATTTTCATTGGTTTTAGTCATGTAACATACCTTCAATACCTTGTTCTGGTTGAGTAGATCCAACGTCAGCATGAGGACGGATTTGAAACGACCCCACATCAATATTTTCTTCGAATTCAGTCGCATGCACACCAACATCTTCATCATTATTTGATGCACTAGAATCCTCCTCAAGAAGACGATCTTCCATTGCGATATTTTCATCATCGTCATCCATCGCCCAAGTTGGGTCATGTTTAACTTCCTCAGACACATTTTCAGATGGAGCAACATATGATGATGCATTATGTGCATAATTAAAATCGATTGTCCTTATGGGTAAATCAACATCCTCCACTATGCTAAAATCCATGTACAATTCTAACAAATCATTCTTTGAGTGGTTGAAAAATTGTTCCATAACCATTTCTACGTCTTCATCATCCAATAGTTGAATCCTCGTGTATTGATCGTGTTGCCATAATCTTGTCGTCACCAAAGTGATAAGTTGGTTGTCTTTTACACCCAATTTTTGACGTATCTTAGCATGCAATTCATTCAATGTTGATCTTCGATTGATATGTGTCGGCCTGTTGTCCCCTTCAAAAACAACACCTCGTTGTCCTTTAACTTTCCTTCCATTAAAAAATAACACAACACGAGCACTCTCACTACCTGAACTCATTTGAGGGTAGATCAGTAAAATTTAAATATGCTATGAAGAACTAGATCAAGAAAATCACTTGTGCACAAATGGATCAGGGAAGGCTGCTTAAATAAAATCTGGGGGGCCAAACACGCCTGGATTAGGCGTGTTTGGCAGCCTCAGACTTCAAAATAGTTTTGAAACAACCCCAAATTTTGAAATAGTTTTTTAATTTGTATTATTTTTAAAAATTTGCCATGACTTTTGAGGTGTTTCCTATTATTTCTTTTTATCTTTTAGGCAAATAACCAAATGTCAAAATAGTCCTTGTCAAGTAGCACATAAACATGACAAGTGCCATCATAGTGAATTTGGTCTATATATATGATAATATTGTCATGGGCATTATCCGTTAACAATGTTAAAATTCTTCAAGCACCAAATAAAAGATGCATCTTCCCTTCTAGATTAAATTGTTAATAAGAGTTTGTACAGTTTATGATTTATCATTCTATTATGAAGAAAATAATACATCTAATATATACATAAGATGTGGAGTGGAAAATAAAGTTCTCAAAAAGCTACTTGTTAACTAAACAAATATGTTATGGAGAGAAATTTTCTTTTTGTTTATTTCTATACAAGTTGCATGCATCTTTTTTATTTCTAAACAAATGTATATTAAGAGTTTTAGTCCTAAATAATAACTCCAATCAACACTTATAATTTGGATTAAATCAATATTTACATCAAAATTGATCACTATATGAATTGAACTTCAAATCTCAAACAATAATTTAACCCAAATTATAGGTGTTGATTGGAGTTATCATCTAGGACTAGAACTTATAATACACATATGTGAACAGTAGACCACACAAAATTATCTTATAATAACAAGATATTTACTACAAAAAGCCTTGGACTTCATATCATGAAATTCAATTCATTTTAGGTTCTTTTAAATATGACTAACTTCATTATAACATATAACATCATTATTTTATAACAGATAAACATAAAACATACATTAAATGTTGTCACTAAGTTAAAATGTCTATTGACTTAAAAAGGAGTGTTTTTTTATATACCCACTCATTCTCAAGATATCTCAACCTAGTAAAAAAAAACATTACTAAAAAGAAGACAAAAATAAAAACAAAATCCCTAATACCTTAGTTCACTGCAATATCTATCTTAAATCTCAAATCAACTTTTTCCTCTATGACTAACAATATCATTATTAGGCAGGAAAATAGCATCATATTCAAAAAAAAAGAAGCATCATACTCAATATTAATTTCCTCAATAGATAGAAGAGGAAATGAAACTTATTCACCCAAAATATAATGTACCAATGACTTGATCTTAGTACGGACTAGGAATCATCAAAAAGAAAATATTATATTATAAATTGTAACTATTATTGGTTCCAATCAATCAAAGACAAAGACCAAAATACCCATGGAGTATTTTAACCCACCCTTCCCCACCTCATCAATTTTTCCTCCTTCCCTTTCTCCATTCCTTTTATGCTTTATTCTTTTCCTTTCTTTATTCATTCATTCCTTTCACTTGTGTTGTTAAAGTTTTTTTTTTCTCGTAGCTATAAACATAATATAATCATGATTCCATTATGTATTTTTGCAAAAGGAATCTTGATTCTATTTTTTTTTTTGCAATGTAATGGTATTAAGATTATGTTGTATAGCAATTTTGTTGTACAGCAGAATCACGTTGTGTAATAAGTTTTGTAAATTAAAAAAAAATGAACAACAAAAATATAGTTATGTTATTCATTGTACAACAAAATTATACTTTCGTTGTACATGATGTATTTATCCCCTCCTCCACAGACGGCGCCAATGTTCAGTTTGTAGAAAACAGAAATGTCCAGAAAGTATGCTGGTGATTTGCTATTGGATCAAAAACTCTTCCTCTCTCCTTCTGAGAATATTTATGGAGTTGAAATACCTCAGAGAAGAAGATCACAATACTTAAAGCAATAACACCACAATTGACGTGGGGTGTGTGCACTGTGAAAAGGAAATAGAGAGAGTAAGAATTGTGTACCTTTTCTTCTGCAAGCACCTCCTATTTATACAGCACTTACCTCTTAATCAGTCGTGGATTTCCTCTCGAGAATCATGGCCACGATCCAAACTGCTCACTGCCATGATCTTAACTGCTTGTTATCACGATCTTTGAAACAGTCATGGTACACGATCACACTAAGAGTTGTAGTCAAGTGCTACTATCCCTTAATGGGCCTTATAATTAAGCCCATTTATCATATCCGTAACAGTTGCCCCCCAGCCCGATTATCAAGGATTTTCTGACAACCGGGATGCATCTGTATTTTTACTGCCTCCATCATTTGCTTGGGTGCCCTTCACAGGCCGGGATCTATCAGGGTGTTCTTTTTCTTACCCCGGCCAGCCCCACCAAGATTCTACTTTGTGCTAATCGACTGATTTACTCCCGCCGGGATTTTCTGAAATACCGGTACCCTGAGTTAAGGTATCAAAGTTTTTTGATAGCCGGGGTGTATCTAAATTAATGTTTCAACAATCATTCCTTGACGAGGTGTTCACGTTGCCTTTCCAATTTAGTGGCTCTGTGTCCACCTGTACAGGGCAGAAAAGGTTACTGCGAAACATCGTCATTATGTCTTGTCTGTAACTGTAGCGTGCAATCTGTGCATTTAACCATGCAGTCGTTTCGTTTCATGCTTTAATCATGACATTAAAATCTCCCTTCCTGTTTTGCCCTTAGCTCTTGAATGTATTTTATCCTTTTACCCTTATTGACGTTTCATTTGTGCCAGCTGTACCTTTGTGTCGTTTCATGCTATTGGCGGTTACACTTTCCCCCTTATCTTTCGAATTTCCTCTCAAGGCTCATTTCTTTCAGCACATTAAAGAATTGTTGGAGGCCGACTTCATACGAGAAATCCAGTACACCATTGTTACGAATTTTCGACAAGCGTACCGTTTTATCGTTGCAAGTTACAAAATTTATAAAGTTCGTCTCCACAGAGACTTGAGCTTACTCAATTAATCCAAATAGAATTAAACAGTTTAATAGTTATGTACAAGTAGGTTAAACGAAATTTCATTTGTTTGAGAAAGTAACATAAACTTACTAACTTAGTAAAATGAAATATACTTATGAGAAAGTGGGATTGGATTTCATCATTCTTATCCTTATCCAATTAATATTACCATGCATAAATCATTGTCTATCCTTATTGATGCATACTATTTTACCTTGAATTGATCCCCCGCATTCAAGTTCTAAGGATATATACCGAATATCGATCCCTCGCATATGAAGTAAATACCCCAGCATTAAGAACTACAATCGCGTGTTTTATGCAATCAAAAGGTATGCCCTATTCCTAGCAACGTAACATAATGAGTAAATTCATTCAGTTCAAACCCTAAGATTACTTTCCAGACTTACTTAGGATTTAAGTTCATGAAACTAGTGATCAAGTAGAATCAAGCATTAAGTACAGAATGAAATTACCAACAAGGAATAGAACGATTTATGCATAAATAAATATTAAAAGAAAGACATAGGGATAAGAAGATTACATCCAACCTTGGAGAAGCTAGCTACTCATAGTGGAGAGAACCTCCTCAAGAGAAGAATTGATGAAGGAATCCGTCGTCGCTTCTTTCTGGCAGAGTTTCCACACTAATCCTCACTTCTCTCACTTTCCTAACCTACCTAATACTACTATTTAACCTCTTAGGCCTAAGGAACAAGCCTAAGCAAGAACGGAATGAAAATTGGCTCCAAAGGCATGAATTTCCTCTTCAAATTCATGGGCTATTTATAGGTATCCATCACCTGCCAGCTTCACTCACCCAGGCCACCATTTTCTTCATGTTTTGGTCGCCTGGGCGAGCTTATCATTATCATCTTGGAACTTGTAGTAGCCTGGGCGAGCCAAATACACATGGTTTGGTCGCCTGGGCGAGTTAAAACCTTAACTCTGAAGAAAGCTTTGGGCCTTGATGGATTCTAGGCCTGGATTGCTTGTAACACCTCCCATGTTTGCTATGTAAGCCCTCCTTGCTTGCTTTACTTATTTGGAAGCTTCGAAAATCCACGGAATCTATCAAAATACAAGACATGATTGGATGAATCTTCCAAAACAACTTTAACACAAGTACTAGGTGCTATTTAACTAGGTTTAGGGAAAATTTATAAGCCAAGTTAATGAAATCAAAAGATAAGTGCAAGTATTTGAAACATGAATTTAACTGAAATGTGGCACTTATCACACCCCCAACCTAGAATCTTGCTTGTCCTCAAGCAAAGTAACTAACACTACAATTAATATGAGTATAAAAGATGAGCATGCTTTATAAAGAATCAACTTTCTAGAATGATCAGAACATATTAAAAATTAATCAACTTCGAGATTTGAAAATGCAAACGATGGAGTTCACAAAACCAAATGAGATTAAGATCAATTCACATTTCATTTTTGAAGAATATCAGAGGAAACATGTGATTGATTCAAACAGGGGAAAACCTCTCAAAAATGTTTAATTCTCCCATAGGTAAGTGTTTATTCTCAAATCTATCACTGATATATCATAGATAAATTTTGCAGTTTATTTCCCATCAAAACAAAGTACATACTTATCATGGATCATTAGGGCTTTTTAGTTGAGCCTGGCTAGAAAGGAGTATTGGTTTTTCTGGATATTCAAAAAGTACATTGAGAATAGGAGAGCAAATAAATATAAAATAATTAGATCATCACTTCCTATTTTTCTTTCCAAGATATCCATGTTTATCAATCTTTTCATTCACCCAACTTTGTATCATTTAAAACACAAGGAATTTTGTTTCCTTTTTCCTTTTCTTTTCTTTTTCTTTCTCTTTAATTTTTTTTCACATGAGTAGCATACAACCACTTTTTTAAAAAATCTTTTCCATCACATGAGCTACCCAAAAGGTTTCCATCAACAAAATATTCCCATTTTGCTCTCCTAACCTTAGGTAAGGTAGGGAGATTCTTATCCTAGGTTAGGGTTCCAACAAAATATCAAGTGTTTGGCTCAAAGGGCTTTTACAAAGGATAAATCATTTAAGTATATTGGGATAGCTTTTTGGCCAGTGGCTTAAAAAGATGTTTAATAAGAAAGAAGGCCTAAATCATATCCATGCATCATATGTTATGACAATTAGAAATTTATGCAAAATCAGCTATAGACTTTATCAGTGAGGTCACTCAATATAATTTCTGTGGTTGCACACACTCTCTTGGGCTTAAGGTCTGTTTTCATGTTCAAATCAAATCAATGTTTCGAAAGATGTTCTTATGTAGAAAGTCTTGCCTTCATTTGGTATTTTGAAAACCCATTCATTTGATTTCATTCTCAAAGTTTCCAAAAATCATTTTATGGTGTTCTGATCCAAGTCGAAAAACAAGTTTCAAAATATTTATTTTGTTGATTCTTTTCAAAACATGACATGTCAGTTAAGCCCCAAAAAGATTTATACAACCATGTTAAGAATAAAAAAAGTATTTAACATGTGTATTTTCAAAAAGAGAGAAACTTCTGTGTGCAAGAAAAAAGAAGCAAACAAAGTACTGAATTAAAACTACAAAGCAACAAAGAAATTTAAAAATAATGTCATTGATTTTTGAAGATCGTGGCTGAGAAGCTTGATGTCCTCCATTCAGATAATCAATAGGATCTGCCACGTTCTTCTTCTTCACTTGTTTTTCTTAACAAAATGGACCTGTATCCAAGTTCTTAACAAAACAAATGATACTTTCAAAAAGATAAGATATAAACTTAAGATACAAAATAAAATAAATAAAGACAAAATTTAAAAACCCTGGGTTGCCTCCCAGGAGTGCTTCTTTAACGTCGTATTAGCTGGACGTCTTTGTTATTGCTTTGGCTCCTAGCAATTGGATAATAGGGACGAGCCTTTGGCTTTTGTATTTTCCTCCAATATTTTAACCAGTTTCTTTTCATTTGGACTTGTATTGTCGATAACTGGTTTCTTTAAATTCCCTGCAAGGAAAGCATTGTTAGCATATGGAGGTATTGCGTTTACCTTTATCTGTGATTCTTGATTTTTCACTTCCTCTGACAGTTCCCCAAAGAGAGTTTGCTAGTAAGGAATTTCCTTGAAAACGTCTAGTTGTTGGAGATGATCTAAACTATCTTCTTCTTCAGATTCACTCATCTCCTCAAATGCTTCAGCTGATATTTTCTTTGAATGATCTTTTCCTTGAACCAACTTTTTGTAGTTAGAAATTCCTCCATTCAAGACATCCACTCTAAAACATCCTCTTGGTTCTCTTGGATTATCATGTGTTTTTGCTAAAGAGGGTCCACTTCTGTGCTCAGACACTTGTTTTGCAAGCTGTCCAACCTGAACTTCAAGATTTTTGATGGAAGCCTCAGTGTTCTTTTGGTTTGAAATGGTCATTTGCATAAACTGAGTTAGAGTATCTTCCATTTTTGATATTCTATCAGGCTGAGCTTCTTCTTGTTGTTGTAGTGGAACCCTATTTGAAGAACCTACATAAGAGTTGTTAGAGGGGCCTGCATAAGAAGAGTTAGTGGGACCATAATATCCATTTTCATATTTCTGCTTCCAACTATAAGAACTTGGACCATCTCTGTAGCCTTGGTAATTTCCTTGGAAGTTCTGTTGAGGTCTGGTTTGATTTTGCATATAATAAGTCTGCTCTTCTTGTTGGCAATCATGAGGTACTTGCTGAATTTGTTGAGGAAGTTGGCCTATTTGTTTGGACAAAGCCTCTATTTCTTGAGTCAAGAGCTTGTTCTGAGCTAGAATTGCATTTTGAGTATCCAGCTCCATTATACCTTTCCTTTGAATCGGAGGTCTATCATGATGAGATTGATAATCACTGGCTGCTATGGAGTCGATGATTATAATTGCTTCCTCCGGGCTCTTTGACATCATGATACCTCCAGATGAGGCATCAAGAATCATCTTTGTTTGAGGTCTTAAACCACTGTAGAAAATGTGTAGCTGTGCAATATCATCAAAGTTATGTTTTGGACACCTACGCAATAAAGATTTGAATCTCTCCCATGTTTCACAGAGAGGTTCATTAAACCCTTGGGAAAAAGTAGCAATTGCTAACTTTGCATTTATGAATCTAGATGGAGGAAAAAATCTGACAATAAATTTCTCCTCCACTTCTTCCCAAGTGCTAAGACTTTTGTTAGGTTGGGATTGAAGCCATACCTTTGCCTTACCTGTCAAGGAGAACGGAAAAGTTCTGAGATAGATAGCTTCAGCATCTGTATCAGAGGCTCCCATGGTATTGCACAGCTCCATGAAGGTGGACAAATGAGTGTATGGATCTTCATGATCTAGTCCGGAAAAAGGATGTGATCCAATCAGACTGAGTAATGCGGGCTTCAATTCTACAACCTTTTTACTGAAAGGAGGAATGACTATGTTGTTGTAATGCTTTGGTCCTTGTTGATACACATAGTCACCCAAAGTCCTCTTTTGTGGTCTATTTTCCTCTCCCCCTCTATCAGCCATATTTAGAGGTGACTTTACTAGTGAAGGAGAATTAAAATAGAAGAAGATTTACTCGGTAGCTTTTTGGCTGTTTGTTTTCCTTTGGTAATTTCTAAATTTTAATAATGATGTATGTGCAAGAAATTTACCTCAAAAAGGAAAACAAACAAACTTGCAATAATTTGTAAGTACCAAGGTTAGGGAAAGTAAAAATAAAACACAAGAGAATTTATACAAAATTAATAATAATAGAAGCAAAGAAAAAGTCCTATTCAACTGAGAAATTAAATTTGAAAGAGCTGAGCGAGCGACTCAAGTCCCCGGCAACAGCGCCAGAAACTTGTTAGGAATTTTCGACAAGCGTACCATTTTATAGTTGCAAGTTACAAAATTTATAAAGTTCGTCTCCACAGGGACTTGAGCTTACTCAGTTAATTCAAATAGAATTAAATAGTTCAAGAATTATGTACAAGTAGGTTAAACGAAATTTCATTTGTTTGAGAAAGTAACATAAACTTACTAACTTAGCAAAATGAAATATACTTATGAGAAAGTGGGATTGGATTTCATCATTCTTATACTTCCTTTGTTTTTTTTTTTTTTATCTTTTACTAGTTAAAAAAATTAAGGAGAAATGGGAAAGCAAATGAGTGGAACAATGAATACCATGGTGGATATATAACATTTTTTTTAAAAATAAAGTATTCGTATTAAACTAAAATTAAAATATAAATAATTAAGTATTATGTAAATGTTTGAAGGACTAAACTTTCTACTCACAAAAATACAAAAAATTAATAATAGAAAATTAAGTTCCTTCTAATTAATAATGACTTCAAAGTAAGAATAGAATTGTAGAGTGACATGCTCCCTCTTTGACCACTATAAATGATTTTCCTACCTCTGCAAATAAAGTAAAAGACACATAAAGCTTCGAGTACTATAAGTATAGAATAAACTACAATGTGATTAACAAATACTTAAAGAAATAATCAAATGAAAACAATCAATTGGTGACTCAAACTTCATCTCAAAGTAAAGTTGAAACATCTAGCAATTGTTAAGAGCCTCGTCCTCCTATGCTAGAGTTAATAGTGAAAGGCCAAAGTCAAAGATTAAAAGCAAAAAATTGCTATCAGAGAAACACCAAGTTGGATCGTCTCTCACTTTTTTCTATCGCCTCTCTCGCCATTTAAAAAAAAACAAAACAAAACTCACCAAATAGTTACTCATATTGGTCAATCTGTAATATGTTTTATTGTTAGGAAATGACTGATTCTTTATATAAAAAATACATTACAATTCATTAGTCCCTAATTTAATGTATTACGGATTGACCAATTTATAACGTTTTTTTAAATTCCATATCAATTATTCTATAGTATAAAAAAATACATTAACTCGTAGTGTATTTGTAGTTACAAGTTTGTGTTGTGACAGAGGTCTTGAAAAGGGATGAAAACAATTATCGTTGGCCCAAAGGCATAACTTCATTTTGGCACATTGTTGAACATCTTTGTTATAACCTCTCGTCAGGAGTTATTTCTTATACCTCCATGTTGTTTCCTACACCTTTTACTTCTGAAAATGATTACATATTTTGGCTTTGGAAGTGATCAATCCCAAAGGTAAAAATAATATTCCAAAAAAGATGTTGAAAACAACAACTCCTCTTATTCGATCACAAGACAAAAAATACTTATTTATCTGCTTTCTCAATTGTTTACTTTTGGTCTTTCTGACCTACTTGGACATCTGATTATACCTAATAATTCATTAAAAAATTATAAAACTATGAGTAATATTCATTTATTGAGGAGTGACTCTCATATAATTTTGTAAATTTTTTAATAAATTTCAATTAATAATAAAATATATGCTAGAATTTGTTAAAGAATATGTTGTTACTTTTTTTTATCAACAAGAATATATTGTTAGTATTTCTCATACTTTAATATTTTAGTTTGAATTTCTTCCTCTCTTATATATATATATATATATATATATATATATATATATATATATATAAAAGCTTGCGCCTTACATCCTGCGATGTGACAACAAATAATATATATATATATATATATATATATATATATATATATATATATGCTAACATAATTTTTAGCATCTATGTGTGTGTGAGAGGGATAGGAAGAGGGAGGGAGTAAAAGGTGCATACAACTAAGATACTTGATGTGGCTGCAATCAACAGAGCCACAATACCAATCACCAATTTTTTAGTCTCAGGTTTTGCCTGCAATCAATTTCAAATTAAAAAAAAAAAAAAGCAATTTTAATGAATAAACTCAAATAAATTTTCATGTCATTTTTCGGAATGAATGCAGGTATTTTAGGTCATTTTATATCCGGCATATAATGTCAAGTTCACACACATATAAAAGAAAAAAAGGTAATATAAGCTGATAATTGATCACCTTAATCACCAAAGTATAGCTCCTTGATTCGATGATCCAAAAGTGTTAGCTGTAATGTAATAATTGTGGCATACCGTGGACAATATTTGCTGTACAACATGAGAAACCACCACATTTACAGGCTGAATATCAGCCACATCTGCCCCAGGTTGTCCATGCTATAAAATGGTACCACATAATGAGCATAATTTGGAATTTGAATGAGAAAAGATCGCAGTAAAGACAGACTACAAGCACTTCAATTTCAAGCATTAGGGAGAAAAATATCAAATAACTATATAGTAGTTTTTATGAAAGAAGAATGTATTAATAAAGAGAAGAACAAATAACAAAGAAAGGCACACTGATACAGCCCTTAAGTCAAAATAGGAACAACCACCGAAAACAGAGTGGAATTTGAGCTTCCTTCCTCTTAACCACCTCTGAACTAGCATTCCGTTAGAGGGTATTTTCGTCCTCCATGTCAGCTAACATCAGCAATTGATGGCAAAGTTCTCCCATGCTTATCCCTCTTGTAAACCTTAATTGGATTGGGCTGAACCGTATCACACACTATCTCCAATATTGTGATCTGAAAACCACAAGAAAAATAACAACGCAAGAGCTTATTTCAGGCTATAAAACAAAGAATGACAGATATGCACTACTGCTGTAAAAATTGAGTTTTATATTTTTTCTTAAAGGGAGATTGAACTAATAAAGAACACTTACAATTCCAAGACCAAGTTCCATCTTTCCTGGCCCCAAACGATATGATGCAACTTGACCAGGAATTGTGCACACAGTCAAAGCAACACCCGTTGTTCCCACTATTTCATATGCATGTTTAACTTCTGCAGCAACATCAGCAAAAGAAAGACCACCAGCAGCAGCAGCTCCTGCAACCTGGCTCAGACAAAACAAAAATATCCTTAAACGTGTGGAAATACATAACAACTAGCAACTATAACTAAAATAATAATATTTAGTTATAATTATATTTACAATTTATAATGCTAATGTAGTGAAAATAAATTACATTAATACATAGGCCGCATAATCTCTTCATATGTTTTAATGAAAATGTATGGTTAGAGCATTTTTATATGCATTGGTAACAAAAGAAAGAAGTGACTTCATGAATGTACCTTGTGAACCAGAATAGTCCCTGCCAAACCTCTTCTTCCTGCAATCCCTCGAGGTGGAGGTAGTGCACAATCATCACCAACAATAACAATCCGCATAGGCAAAATACATGTCATACTTTACCTACCTAATAAATATTTAATTATTTAGAGCACAATAAGAAAACACTAGCCAGCTAGACATACCTCTACTTTATAAGCCTCACATTTTGCTATCTCAGCAACCAAACCAAAGTTCAAAAGATCACCAGTATAGTTCTATCAACACCCAAATATCTTGCTGGATTTACAATATAGTCTTTTCATGCTAATGTTAAATTTTATCTGATTTGATTTCTTATTATTTTTATGTTAATCAATTGATTAATAATAATATATTATACAATATTAAAATTATTTATTTCACTATCAAAGTGGTGAGACTATGACCAAGACCAAGTTTGCATCACAAGAGGAATCTAAATCCACGTGAAGATTACTTTCATATGCAACCAACACACCAGCACTAATACATAAGAACAACCTGTTCATTACAAAAGATATTTATTTCTTTTAATTATTCTTCTGAAAATTTAAACTTATTTTTCAAAATAATAAAAAATTTTAATCTCCACACATAATTTGTCTTGTTCATCGTACCTAAACATGCACTAGTTTAAAGTAATATGGCAGAAGCTCTACCAATCTCTTCTCCTATGGCCTCCAACTTTAAACATACTAAAATAGGCTCATATCTCTTCACTAATCCCACTTAATACAGGTCGGTCTGTAGTGGGTACTTTACAATGCTTGACCATCACTAGACCTAAGATCAATTACTTTATGAACAAGGTTTGCCAATTTACAGCCAATCCCCTAGAGTCACAATGAACTGCAATGAAAAGAATATTAAGGTACTTGAAAGGTACAGTTATGCATGGTTTTCATCTTCAAGCTGTTGTTTTGGATCAACCTTACTTTGTTCGGGCCCTTTGTGTTGCAGACTGGGCATTATCACAGAAGGTCAATTTCAGGGTCTGCCATATGTTTAGGTTCTAATCTTATATCTTGGTGGTCCGCAAGCAGTAAGTGGTTGCAAGGTCAAGTACAGAGGCAAATTGTTGTAGTTTTGGCACACACTACTGTAGAATTATCTTGGATTCAGACCTTGTTGAATGAATTGCAAGTTTCCTTCAACGCACCCATTGTATTATGTGACAACCAAAGTGTTGTTGTTGTTGCCCACAAACCTATCCTTCATGCAAGAACAAAGCATATGGACATTGATGTTTTCTTTGTTCGGGAGAAAGTTCCAACCAAGTAAATGGTTGTTCACCATGTTCCTGCACTAAATCAATGGGCAGATGCTCTCACAAACACTTTCTCCAAGCAAATTTATTTTTCTGAGAGCCAAATTCAAAGTGCTTGAGACTCCCCTAAAGTCTCACCCACATTTAGTTTGACAGGGGGAGTATTAGAGTTTTGTCCAAAGAGTTAGAGTATTCAATTCCACTCTCTCAAGTTAGTAGTTAAGAGGCTAGTTGTAGTTAGTTTGTATGTTAGTTATTGACAACTGTTGACATTTGTCATAACTAACCACCTAACTCCATAAATACAGAATTGTAACACAAAAATTAGTACCCTCAAACCAGAGATTCAAAAGCAATTTTTCACTAAAGATTGTCAAGACAGTGGCAAAACCGGTGATGGCTACACTGTGAGCAGCAAGAGTAGTGGATCTTTCTGTGGCTTCTCTACCACATACATTGTTTTTAGCACATGTATGGCTAATGTTTACAAACAACAGTATTCATTAATGTCTAACACAGCTTTTGAAACTGAACGTATCCTAATTCTTAATTAAGACAATATCCAGCAACCGCAATTAGTTTCAAGTTTCCATACATTTGAATCATTTTATAAGAAAACAACATTAAAAATTAGGACATGATAAATCTAATAAGATGACAAAACAGCCAACCTTTAGAAACAAAACCAATGGTACTATAGCACCTACAAATGACTCAAGTCAATAGTCTAATGAGATCAGCAACTGAACATTTCAACCAACCCAATTGCTCCAGTAGAATTGTAGAAGTAGCAGAAGGCAGAGAAAAATTAGCTGGCACAGAACTGAAATTAGCATAAAATATGACATAAAACATGAATTTGTTTTGACCATAATTACTTCCATCATACTTTTATTTCTATTCTGTTCCTTACCATATGAGAGATATCTCATTCACACTGAACGCAAATTGATGCTTCTGAGTTCTGACTATTAAACCAGGAGATCGGAGTTGTTCCAAAAATTTCTCTACAACATTATGTCTAAGTTTATATCCAATTTTCCAAAGTGATGTGACATGTTGCAAAAACATTGTTACAATAAACTCTATCTTATGCTGACCCATTTGATTACTATCTAACCCCCTAAGATACTGCATGATGAGTTTTCTATTTGATATAATGATGCCTCAGAAAGCTTCTCTGACTATACTGGCATAAATTCATTCCCAAAATTCAGGTAGCATGTTTATAGACATCGCCGGGTAGTTTTTTATTATTTCTAATTGCATGTTTGTGACCATTTACAAATAAACAAAGTGTTCACTATTCCTAATTTAAATTAATGAATTGTCTTCACATAGAATGTTATATACGATGTGAAGATAGTTAACAGTATATTGTATATATCACACAAAATCATATTAAGAAACATTTAGGTGATCCTTGTACACCAAAGTATTAGTACTAGGTTGAAAATTCATTAGAACAGGATCAATCAAATGCTGAGTGAAGCTTATTTTTATATTTTAGGCTAAAAAGTGCATAGAATAAAACCAATTAAAAGGACACTAAATAATTAAACATATAGAATTTCTTAATGACCTCCAAACATATTACTTGGAACAAAAGATTGAGAAGCAGACAACAAGTCATAGCAAGTCTGGTGTATATATATATAATAACATTTCCACTTAGCCAATCCAATTCCTTTACCTTCTCCTCCCATTACACAACTCGGAGAACCAAAAATGACATCTCTAGCATGAAAGTGAGATTCTCTCGAGAATGAGTTGTTTCAATCTTACACACTCAAGGCTAGGTGGGAAATTTTAGACCAATAAAAACAATATGAACAGAAAAAGGTTTCCAAAAAGGTCATCAACTAATGTTCAGCCCACTACCTTAACTGGTGATTCTCCAATTTCCCAGCATGCATTATTTGTTGAAATAGCCTCCTTAATCTAAGAAATCTCTTGTACAGCAGACACAATATAAGAATAAAATTATCATAATAAAACCTACACTCCAAACTATGTAATTAAGAGGGATTTCCCCAATAATAAGGAGCTATACTCCATCGTTTCTTAATGGTAAAAATAAGTTTCCATGAAGGTACAAACTCAAATATGGAATATAAAAATGGTATAAGTCAAGCCTAGGTTCAGTGTTTGATTAATTTTCACATGCAGAACTGCAGAAACCAAAATCAAAAGGTGAAACAGTAATAAATGATTTCAATTTCAACAGCAACACATCTACATAAATGAAAAAATTGAGATTGCAAAGAATATATATATAGCAACGATTCTAATGCATGATAAAATCTACACTCACATTATGAAGAATACCAATACTTCAATAAAAAGCAGAAAACCAAAGCCATTAACATGCAAAATTCTCTACTGCAACAAAATGTTCTAGCAATTCAAAAAAAGAAAAGTTATCTACATTTGGAGATCAAAAATTGGCAATTGTTATCAGTCATTGTGATTCCGAAACATGGAGCAATGTAAAACTCATCATGTCTCTTCACTTATAGATTAATCGAATTCTCAAAAATTCATAAAGAGCACAAGGCAATTTCAAAAAGAAAAAATTAACTATCAAAGACTTAATCACATGATAAATACCAAATGAATTAATCCAACCTTACTTTTGCTTAAGTTCAAGCAGTGCTGAAACTGATTATTTGTCAACCTTAATGTTGCTTAGTTCAAGCAGGGCTGAAACCGATTATTTGCCAGTTATCAACTTTTGACAGATGATTGCTCACTGGGCCTGCAGCAATATTACCAACAAGATCTTAAATTGCATACTTCAATAAATACAAGAGATGATGGTTTAACATCTTACTCATAATATTCATAGTGAGACTCTTGTAACTGACTTGGCTTTAAGCTCTGTGCTCTACCAAGCACCAAAGATATTTTATGTTCCCATTTCATTCATATCTTCATTTTTCAATAATAAATTAGCATCTAATAGACTAGAAGCACATTAAACAATTAAGTAAAAATCGCAAAAACATAACCCAATAGTAACCTACGAATGACTGGAAAGTAATATAATCAATGAATCACAGTGGATACATGAAAGAAACAGTAAAAATAGATTTATAGCATGAAACTCCCTATTCAATTTAAATAACAAAATTTAACAAAACACATGGATGAGAATGTTACTCTCATGGCCAGTCCCAAATGATAAATGCTGCAATGCCACTCCACAAGCCAATGGAATATGAGACTGCTCTGGCAGAGACGCCACCAATAAGGGTGGTGCCATCAACACCAATGAGCATTGATTTATAACAGTTACTAAACACAATTTGTTTGCTCTTTAAAAAGCATGAGACTCCTTCTCATAAATCTCTTGTCAATAGAATTTAATTAAATTGTAATTATAATGCAAAAGTTTTTACCCTATGTTATCAATAGCGGCCGGAGCGGCCGCTATCGCGGCGGAGCGGCGCGGCGCGGGGTGGCACCGCTACGGAGGGTAGTGTAGCGGTGCGGTTTGGGATAGCGGGAATCGCGGCCGCGACGGGGTTTTCGCATCGCGCCCGCTATTGCGGTGACGCGGCCGCTATTGGTGTTGGGCTCGTGAAATTAATTTAAAATG
>PYAF01000352.1:2565291-2582813 GCA_007407185.1 Glycine tomentella
CTGAATAACAGAATTATCAATAAATAACTTATAAATTCTGCTTAACAGAATTATCAATAAATTATAAGTTCTCAAAAATAGCAGAATTAAAAATAAATAAATTATAAATTCGGCTAAATAACAGAATTATAAATAAATAAATTATGAATTCTGCTGAGTAATAGAATCACCAATAAATAAATTAAGAATTCTGCTCAGTGACAGAATTATAAATAAATAAATAAATAATTCAGCTCAGCAAGAGAATAATAAATAAATAAATTATAAATTCTGCTAACTAACAGAATTTTCATTCTCATCTATTTGAAAATCTCTGAAGTCTGACATGTGAATTTATTTCTGAAATTATCACTGCAGAACATATAAACATAAAATCAAAACGTAAAAAGATTAGCTCAAGAATCAAGATTTCAATTACTATTGGAAAATACCTAAATAAACAACAAAATTAAGGTCTCTTAAGACATACATACATAGCAGCGGCAAATGAAAATCAAGAAATTCCCAAGAAATATTATAATTAAATATTAAGAAACAAAAACAAGAATCCAAGGAAGCACAAATGGGCGTATACTGCAAATAAAAATTCAAGGAGAAAACACAACGAAAAGATGAAGAAATTCAGAATATAAAAATAAAAATATTCTATTTACAATGATGATTCAGAAACATGGTGATTGAATTAAATTGAACAGGTAATTTCCAACAACAAAACAGAGAAAGAAAGCGATACATAACGAAGAAGAAAATATGATTTCATATAAAGATAATAGAAAAAAAAAAAAACTATCGAAGAAGATATGATGAATTCTCTTAAAATAACAAAGAAAGAACCTAAAAATGACGAAGAAGAAAATATGATTCCGAAAATGCAATAGAGAAAAAACCTAATAGAATCTAACAATGACGAAGAAGAAAATATAATTTCTGAAGAAAGTAAGAAAGAACCTGATAGAATCGAAAAGCTGAACCCGGAGTTGATTGAAAAGTTGAAACCCGACGCGTATTTTTATAAGCACAGTCTAATGGTAAAATAAAATTAAAATAAAAAAATCATAAATTATGATATAAACATATACATAATAAATTATAAAAAATAATTAAAACATTATTTGGGCCAAGCCAATCCTATATTAGGCCACGTCGTCAAATAAATAACTTACATAAAAATGAAGGCACTTGTTATTTGCACAATTTTTCTAAGTACACCGCTTCACTTTTTTAATTTCTTATTACCAATTATACAATTTTAAATCCTATTTTTACGCTCCATATTGTTACTTTTTAAATCTTATTTTTATCCTATATTTGTGATAAAGGTTGAACCTCTGTATTCATTATTTTTAAACTTTTTTTATCATAAAATTTATTAGTCTTCTCATGTTTTGTCCAATGAAAATTTTAAATATAGGGTATTAGTCTCTCAATATATAGCATCAAAATAAGTATGCACTCTACCATTAGCGATAATTGTAGCTCCTGAAGGTATGTTTGATGACTATCAAAAATTACTTTTCAAAACAACATATATCAATTTCAAAAAGTAGTCTCTAGAACTTGTTGTTAAATGTGTTAAAACATAATTCTGAAAATTACTTTCTAGAACTTATATATGGTTTTCTAGAAAATAGTTTCCATAATTATGTGTATTTTATTAAAAAATAATTATAAAAATTACTTTCTGGAATTGATGCATGTTGTTTTAGAAAGTATAGTCCAAAATTATGTTTTAACAAATAAAAGGATATAACTATAGTAAATAAAATCTAAAGAGAAGGGAGAAGTGTACTTAGCAAAGACGGTGTTTAAATAGCAAGTATCAAGCAAAAATGGTAAAATGCAATGCATTTGCCATAATTCTTTTATTAAAATAAAAAAATTCATTTGATAGTTTAAATTTAAAATTAAATTTGAAAGATTTTTTTATGCAATTCTAAATATCTGCATGTTAATTACCTGTTTAGGTAATTAAATTCTCTGTAATATTGGAAACAACGTGCCAAAGTCTTCTAGCTAAAGAATATAGAATGGTGATATCAACTCTCATTTCTTCCATTCATTTGCTTCAACAAGGAAAAGGATGAATTCTATAGAATCTTTAACCCATGAAGATGGCAACGAGGTTACAAACCATGTTGATCTTTGTGCTGTTGCAAAAGATTATTTTAATAATCCATATGTTGCTTCTAGTGTGGACATTGATCCAATAATAAACTCAATTCATTCTTATATCTCATCTGCTAAAATTATTTCTTTAATTGATCCTTCCTCCATTGAAGAATTTAAGGATGCCATTTTTTCCATGTATTCTAACCAATCCCCTGGCCTGATGGGTTAAACCCGGGTTTCTACAAAAGATTTTGAAATCCATTGAACAAGGTTTTATCCCACCACAAATAAACCAAACTTCCATTGTCCTTATCCCCAAAATAAATAATCTAAAAACCATGAGAGACTATAGACTCATCTCCTTTTGCAACGTCCTGTACAAGATAATCTCCAAAACTTTAGCCAACATACTTAAACCTCTCCTCCACAAATGTATATCCAATGAATATCTGCTTTGGTTGAAGGCAGATCCATTCTTAATAATGCATTGATTGGCTCCAAATTTATTCACTATATGAGATGCAAAATAAAAGGCAAGATAGGTGAGATGGCTTTCAAAATCAAGTCAGCAAAGAATTTGATAGAACCAATGGAGTTATCTTCTGTATGTGATGGATAAAATGAGATTTCACATGAAATAGATAGGTTGGATGAAGCTTTGTTTGGAAACTATAAACTACCAAGTCAAAATAAATGGGGACCATGTAGGACCAATCTCTCCTCGAAGAGGACTAAGATAGGGTGACCCATTATCACCCTACCTTTTCATTCTATGCATAGAGGGGTTCTCCTCTCTCCTTAAAAAAGCTAAGCGTAGGAGAGATATTCATGGTATGAAGGTGTGCAGAGGGCCACTAGTCCTCTCACACCTTTTATTTGTTGATTATTGTTTTTTGTTTTGCATGGCATCAGAAAAAGAAGCAACTAAACTCACTCAAATCCTTGATACCTATGGAAGGGCGTCAGGCCAAATGATCACTTTAGACAAGTCATATTTTTTTTTTCAGCACCAACACTCAACAATCTTTGGCACAAACAATCATGTTTGCTCTGAGTGTCTCTACAATCATAGGGTATGGAAAATACTTGGGCCTCCTTTCTATCATAGGCAAAAGAAAGAAAGCAGTTTTCAGTTATCTGAAGGATTGAATTTGGAAATGCATCAATCACTGGTCGGGCAAGTATCTATCCAAAGATAGTAAGGAAGTTCTAATTAAATCTTGTGCTCAAGCAATCCCTTCATATTGCATGAGTATCTACTTGCTTCCAACAACTCTAGAGGATAAAATTCAAAGGATGCAAAATTCATTTTGGTGGGGATCGAAAGGTGCATCAACAAGAGGAATAAAATGGCTTAATTGGGACCAGCTTTCTATAAAGGAGTTTGGAGGTATAAGATTTTGTAATCTCCATAGATTCAACCTAGCCATGGTAGGGAAGCAGGGTTGGAATTTGATTAATAACTCAAATACTCATCCTATATGCAAACTAGATCCAAGTCAGGTATTCATTTACCTATGATCAATCCTTCACTTCTTCTAACTCATTGTGAACCAAAGAATGTGAAACAGACCTTGACTTATCCAAACTGGTTGGCAGTTGTGCAACAAGAATATGAATCATTGATGAAGAATCATACTTGGAATCCAGTACCTCTTCCATCTAACAGGAAGGCTATTGGCTGTAAGTGGGTATTTAGGATGAAAGAAAATGCAAATGGTTCAATAAATAATTATAAAGCTCAACTGGTTGCCAATGTATTGAATCAAGTACAAGGGTGATTTTTCATAAACCTTTTCTCTAGTAATAAAACCAGTTACTATAAGAATTATTTTTTACTTTAGCCATTACAAATCAGTGGGATATTGCTCAATTAGATTTGAATAATGCTTTTCTAAATGGCTTACTTAATGAGACTGTTTACATGTCTCAACCTCCTGAATTTCAACAGTCTAATACTTCTCTAGTGTACAAAAGTGAATAAAGCTTTCTACAGACTTAAGGGGGCCCCAGACAATGGTTTGAAAGACTGCAATCTACTATCCTTCAGTTTGGTTTTGTGGCAAATAAGTGTGATACCTCTCTTTTCATTTACAAGACTGCTTCTCACACTGCTTATCTCGTTTATGTAGATGATATCATCATGAATGACAGTTCTTCTCAGTTGATTCAACACCTAACCACTCAACTAAACTCAAATTTTTCTCTTAAAAAACTTGGTCAACTGGATTACTTTCTTGGCATTGAGGCTAAATCGCTTTCTGACAAGTCCTTACTTCTCACTCAAAGTAAGTATATAAGGGATTTACTACAGAAGACTAATATGGCAGAAGCTCTACCAATCTCTTCTCCTATGGCCTCCAACTGTAAACTTACTAAAATAGGCTCAGATATCTTCACTAATCCCACTTAATACAGGTCTGTAGGGGGTACTTTACAATGCTTGACCATCACTAGACCTAAGATCAATTACTTTATGAACAAGGTTTGCCAATTTACCGCCAATCCCCTGGAGTCACACTGAATTGCAATGAAGAAAATCTTAAGGTACTTGAAAGGTACAGTTCTGCATGGTCTTCATCTTCAAGCTGTTGTTTTGGATCAATCTTACTTTGTTCGGGCCCTTTGTGTTGCAGACTGGGCATTATCACAGAAGGTCAATTTCAGGGTCTGCCATATGTTTAGGTCCTAATCTTATATCCTGGTGGTCCCGCAAGCAGTAAGTGGTTGCAAAGGTCAAGTACAGAGGCAAATTATCGTAGTTTGGCACAAACTACTGTAGAATTATCTTGGATTCAGACCTTGTTGAATGAATTGCAAGTTTCCTTCAACACACCCATTGTATTATGTGACAACCAAAGTGTTGTCGCTCTTGCCCACAAACCTATCCTTCATGCAAGAACAAAGCATATGGACATTGTTGTTTTCTTTGTTCAGGAGAAAGTTCCAACCAAGTAGGTGGTTGTTCACCATGTTCCTGCACCAAATCAATGGGCAGATGCTCTCACAAAGTCACTTTCTCCAAGCAAATTTATTTTTCTGAGAGCCAAATTCAAAGTGCTTGAGACTCCCTTAAAGTCTCACCCACATTTAGTTTGAAAGGGGGAGTATTAGAGTTTTGTGCAAAGAGTTACAGTATTCAATTCAACTTTTTCAAGTTAGTAGTTAAGAGGCTAGTTGTAGTTAGTTTGTATCTTAGTTATTGACAACTGTCGACAGTTGTCACAACTAACTACCTAACTCTAAATACATAATTGTAACACAAAAATTAGTACCCTAATAATATTTTCTCTTTTCTTCTCTAAAGTTTTATTTTATTTCTTTTCCCTTTTCTATGATTTGTTAGAACTCTAATAGCATGAAAGAAATTACAGAAAAATAAAGTACACTGACAAATGGTAATGACTATTTAATGTGACAAGAGAGAGATAAACACATATGAAATGTGTCAATGGGGTGTCTAAAATATTTGGGTGTCCATGTATCACTACCCATTCAAAAAATGAACCAAAAAGATAACAAAGAGAGGAACACAATATATTTCTAATAACAGAGTAATTCCTACTCTTTCCTAAAGAGAAGAAAAGAATTGAAAACATCAATGAAATGTTCGTCTAATGGCCAGTCCAAAATGCTAAAGGCGGCAATGCTGCTACACAAGGCAATGGAATATGAGACTGCTCCGACAAAGATGCCACCTGCAAACGCAGCACTGTTGATGCCAATGAGTATTGATGATGATAGTTATTTGAGAAATATACAAACACGATTTGTTTGCTCTCCAAAAAGTATGAGGCTCCTTCTCAGAAATCTCCCGTTACGCTATGCCAAATTTCAAAATATGCATTCTTTGCCTTATATAGCGCTTTTTTGGCACTATTACTATGGGAGATATATATTTAAACACAACACTTGTAGGAAAGTGTTGTATATGTTCGAGATAATAGACAATGCTTCGTATATAAATTGTTATATATAAGATAAAAATAACATCATTTGGTAACCACTGATTTATGACAGTTACTTGAGAAATATACAAGTACAATTTGTTTGTTCTCCAAAAAATACGAGGTTCCTTATGAAAAATGTCCCGTCACACTACACCAAACTTCAAGATATACCGTGCTTTTTTCTTTTCTTTATATAGGCACTTTTATGGTGCTATTGTTCTGGGCGATATATATTTATATATAGCGCTGGCAGGAAAGTTCTGTATATGTTTGAGATAATAGGCAGGGCTTCTTTTTTTTTTATAAAGTCCTATGTATAAGATAAAAATACAGCGCTTTTCAGTTAAAACCTAAAAGCGCTTCTTAAATAAACGCTGTCTGTCAGTATATTAGTATTTTTAACAAAGGTGTTTTTCTTCATTTACAATTTTTTCAAACCTGTAGATACGTATAATAATAATCCAACCTATCCACTACTAAAATCTATACAGAAACAATCAATCCAAGCAATCAAAAGATTTTGTCAATGCAAACAAGAATCTATACAATACACAAAGAAGACATAGTGTAGTACAATAAAACATTAATTTGGTAGCAGAATAAAAAAAGGCAATGTATATGGATCTAACATATTACATATTAAACATTAGTTTGTCATCATTAACTCAGCAGTTTCATATATATTATGATCAATAATAGTGATGGGATGTTAAACTTCACTAATTATTTTAGAATCGTAGTAGCTAGGAAGCTTACAAGACAAGTCTTTGTAAAAATGCTATACATGTAAATAAGTAAGAAAAAATATTCCCTTTAATTAGTTGGATAATCTGCATAGAGCAACTCATTTGCTATATCTTGAACCCCGTTTTAAAGCAAAAGAAACATTATTATAATACAAAGAAGTTAAAGTATTTCAAAATTAAAATGGAATTAGTTCACAAACATAACTGTTGAAAACATGATAGGTTCAGGTATACATCTCAAGACCATCAGTATATAACTAATTCATTCTTGAGATAGGTTCACGTATTCACAGCAGAAAAAGACAGATTTCGGACTCCACAATAGAGAAAATATAAAGAGTGGCTATAAAACAAACCTCAGGGACAAGAAATCTTTCATACCCAATATCACATGAAAATGGTGCCCCCTATCTTTCGTTTAATACCTCTCCAATACTTGATGTACTTGCCTGGTTCTTTGTGGTGCTTATTAAATGCTTGAGAGATATTGTGCAAATGTTATGTAGGAAAACAAAAAAGTTTAAAAGATCACTTTAGTTACATCCCTCGATTCTCAAAACGAAAGAGCAAATTAAAGAACTTGTTGGCATTCAACGTGCAAATAGAAGGGCAACAAAACTATTGGCAGAGGTGCACCAAATAATGCATCAAAAAACAGATAAAAAACAAAGAATATAATATTGTATCTAAAGCTTGAATTTGAATGGGACTATCACCTCACCATTCAATCCTTTCCAAAATTCAGGAAATGCTTACCTTTCAACTTCATGTGTTCAAACATCATTCCTAGTTTCCAGAAAGCCACTCAGTTTCCGTTTGATTGGATGAGGAAAAGTTTCTATCAGAAACAACAAGTTGAAACTGATATCAAGGGACGTTATCTTCATAACTTTGTGGTCAACCAGAGATTCAAAAGCAATTTATCACTAAAGTTTGTCGTGACAGTGGCAAAACCGGTGATGGCTACATTGTGAGCAGCAAGAGTAGTTGATCTTTTTGTGGCTTCTCTACCGCATATACATCATTTTTAACATCTGTATGGCTAACATTTACAAACCACAGTATTCATTAGTAACACAACTTTTGAAACTGAACTTATCGTAATTCTTAATTATGACAATATCCAGCAATGGTAATTAGTTTCTAGTTTCCATACATTTCAATCATTTTATAAGAGGACAACATTATAAATTAGCGTATGATAAATCTAATAAGATGATTAATCAGTCAACCTTTGGAAACCAAACCAATGGTACTATAGCACATACAAATGACTCAATAGTCTAATGAGATCAGCAACTGAACATTTCAACAAACCCAATTGTTTCAGTAGAACTCTAGAAGCAGCAGAAGGCTGAGATAAATTAGCTGGTACAAAACAAATGCAGCTGGAATTAGCATAACATATGACATTAAGACAATGAATTTGTTCTGACCATCAGTACTCCCTTTATACTTTTATTTCTATTCTGTTCCTTACCATATGAGAGATATCTCTTGCACACTGAATGCAAATTGATGCTTCTGACTATTAAACCAGGAGATCGGAGTTGTTCCAAAAATTTCTCTACAACATTATGTCTAAGTTTATATCCATTTTTCCAAAGTGATGTGACATGTTGCAAAAAAATTGTTACAATAAACTCTATATTATGCTGACCCATTTGATTACTATCTAACCCCCTAAGATACTGCATGATAAGTTTTCTATTTGATATAACGATGCCTCAGAAAGCTTCTCTGACTATACTGGCATAAATTCATTACCAAAATTCAGGTAGCATGTTTATAGACATCGCCGGGTAGATTTTTATAATTTCTAATTGCATGTTTGTGACCATTTACAAATAAACAAAGTGTTCACTATTCCTAATTTAAATTAATGAATTGTCTTCACATAGAATGCTATATACGGTGTGAAGATAGTTAACAGTATATTGTATATATCATACAAAATCATATTAAGAAACACACAGGTGATCCTTGTACACTAAAGTACTAGTACTTGGTTGAAAATTAATTAGAACAGGATCAATCAAATGCTGAATATAGCTTATTTTTATAATTTAGGCTAAAAAGTGCATAGAATAAAACCAATTAAAAGGACACTAAATAATTAAACACTAGAATTTCTTAATGACCTCCAAACATATTACTTGGAACGAAATGATTGAGAAGTAGACAACAAGTCATAGCAAAATTTTCTCTGAATCTCCTATGCTTCTCACTTTAACACAAAATTCTACTTATAAAGTCCCAAAATTTCCCATTTTCTAATCAAATAGATCTTCCATGTTATTCACATTTAAATAATATAATGGCAAGTCTCGTGTATATATATAAAATAAACTTTCCACTTAGCAATTCAATTCCTTTACCTTCTCCTCCCATTACACAACTCGGAGAACAAAAAATAACATGTCTAGCATGAAAGTGTGATTCTCTGGAGAATGAGTTATTTCAATCTTACACACTGAAGGTTACGTGGGAAATTTTAGACCAATAAAAACAATATGAACATCCAAAAAGGTCATTAACTAATGTTCAGCCCACTACCTTAACTGGTGATTTTCCAATTTCCCAGCATGCATTATTTGTTGAAATAGCCTCCTTTATCAAAGAAATCTCCTGTACAGCATACACAATATAAGAATAAAATTATCATAATAAAACCTACGCTCCAAACTATGTATTTTAAGAGGGATTTCCCCAATAATAAGGAGCTATACTTCATTGTTTCTTAACGGTAAAAATAAGTTTCCATGAAGGTACAAACTCAAATATGGAATATAAAATTGGTATAAATCAAGTCTAGGTTCGTGTGCAACTGGATATCAGAGTCTGTCACAGAGTTCTAAATCACTGCCAAACCTTTGTACAAACAGAACAAACCAATGATTAACTAAACATCAAACAGATTATATCATGTGCTATTGTGCCATAAGCAATCCAAGTAACATTTTCTTTTCAAATGGATATTTTACCTTAAAAGATGAAAGAGGTCTCTACCGAAATTGAGGCACACGGTGCTAATGACATTGAAATCCTTCATGCCCATACCAGCATTGCGGAACATTTTTCCCTCTTCATGACAGAAGTATCCCTGATCGAACGAGCACTTCATGAGTTGGACCCACTCGGGCCAAGGATGAGAAAACAGAACCGCGGTTTCTTCCTTGTTCATGAAACTTGAGGATTGTTCGACACTCCATCTCCAATCAGTGACGCCTTCTTCTCCGATGTCGCACCATGATGCATACAGATCCTTGAAGTTCCAGAACCTCACGCCGCACTTCAAAGCCACCCACAGCTGAGACTCGGTGGACACTATTCTTCTAAGTAAGCGACCAAGTGCGGCCTCAGCTCAAGTCATAGCGGCTGCGCCGTGTGCAAGACTGCTAGGTTGTGTTAGAGTTGGGAGCTAGGGTTTGAGATTTGGGGGTAAGAGTGTAATGAGGATTGTGAGACTGCAAGGTCACTAAACATAAAACTTAGACACCACTTTTTACCCAAGCGATTTATAAACTCATTATTAGGGACATTAGACCTCACTCATTCAAACAAGCGGAGTATATCACCTCCGTGTTTTATATATACAACATTTTTTCCAAAAACGCTATATCTTCTGCACTATATATTTAAAATTTTGACAGTGTCAATAGAATTCAATTCATTATAATACACTCAATATAAAATGCAGTGTTTAATTAACTTTCACGTGCAGAAACCAAAATCAAAAGCTGAAACAGTAATCAAATGATTTCAATTTCAATTGCCACACATCTACAAAAATGAAAAAATTGAGATTGCAAAGAATATATATAGCAGCGATTCTCATGCATGATAAAATCTACACTCATTATGAAGAATACCAATACTTTTTAACAAAAAGCAGAAAACCAAAGCCCTTAACACGCAAAATTCTCTACTACAACAAAATGTTCTAGAAATTCAAAAAAGGAAAAATTATCTGCAATTGGAGATCAGAAATTGGCAATTGTTATCAGTCATTGTCATTCTGAAACAGAGACCAATGTAAAACTCATCATGTCTCTTCACTTAACTATCAGAGACTTACTCACATGATAAATACCAAATGAATTAATCCAACCTTATGGTTGCTTAAATTCAGGCAGTGCTGAAACTGATTATTTGTCAACCTTATTGTTGCTTATAGTTCAAGCAGGGCTGAAACTGACTATTTGCCGGTTATGAACTTTTGACATATAGTTGCTCACTAGGCCAGCAGCAGCAGTATTAACAACAAGATCATAAATTTCCTACCTTAATAAATACAAGAGATGATTGTTTAATGTCTTGTTAGAAATTTTCCTTTATGTGGACAATATTAATTAATAAGTTTTATATTTTAAATTAATTGGGTTAATGGATATTCCGATTTTAATATGTTGACTGACTCATTGTAATCATGTTGAGTTGGACTTATAGCATGTGTTGGTATTGGGCCTAGTTGGGCAGCAGTGTAAGCATTAGTGTCTGACTAGGTTTCTATGATGAGTGGATCCATCAGACACACTGTTGATTGGGTTTTTGCTAGGTCCCCTCTTTAGCCTATATATACTGGGGTTAAGTCTCATGAGCCATACTACTTCATTGCTGAAGGCTGCCAATTTTTGAATAGGCAATAGAAAGGAAGACTCTAGCATCTTGTTCCCCATTTTCTTCAACTTTTCTTCGATTTAATGATCCAACAAGGTACACACAATCATAACTCTGGTAACTCTGATTTTTTGTTGGTTGGTGTTTTATAATCATATGCATAATCCGTCATTTAAGATTTATCATTTGGTATCAGAGCCAAATTCATATGATTATAGAATCCATCAAACATGAATTTATTTGTTCGATTGAATAGAAAATCTTCAAGACATTTGTGCTAAACATCGTCTTTGAATTTTCAATTTTCATATATTGTGTGTATCGTCCAATGATTATTTTTTTTTTTTGCGTCTTTATTTTATTATTGAAGCATTATTTGAAGATGTACACCTATACATCATAATTTTATATATGGTATTAGATATGGTTAATAGCTTTACATGATACATACGTTTTTGTTTCATGAATCTTAAATAAAAAAGAAACACGGCATCGGCCTTGTTCTGTTGGTCAAGATAACCATGCGAAATTGCGAATGACTGTGATATTTGGCCAATATCTTTGGGGAACTTGCAAAGGCTTCACACCCGCAGTGTATTTTTTTTTTTATGGGTTGTTACAATTTTTTTTAATATATTTGTTACAAGGCAATTTTTTTTTTTAATGCAAAGCCGTTTAATCTTTTTTGTGGGTTGTTACAATTTTTTTTAGTATGTTTGTTGCAAGGCAGTTTTTTTATTTGAAATTTTAAATCTATTTATTTTATAATAAAATTATATTAGTTTAAATCTTCATGCCGTTTTATTTTTAAAAAACAAGGGAACTCAGTACACATCTTATCCATAAGAGATAAAAATGATTGTCTCATCAATCACTTGCAAATATAATTACTATTCCCTTATAATTGCACCAGTCAAGAGACAATTATAATCACGTATTTATATTGCACATTAAATCAATTGTATAATTATGATTGATAATAAATGGAATTTTTTTTATTGGCAAATACAATAATCTCAAGAAACACACGTTGGAAGTTGGAAGAGTGTTTCATGTTATTTGAACATGTTTGGTTTATGAGCTCTTATGTTATTTTAATAATTATTATATGTTAATTACCTACTCAAAGGGGTTTTTTTAATATATAATAATAATTTTATTGATGAGAACATGTAATTAAAAATAATAATAATAATAATTACATGTGATTCCTTTATATTGGAATTATGGAGATATATAAATTATAAAATTTATATGTCCAAAGGAGATAAATTTTAGACAATTATATATGATTCTCTCAGTTATTAAATCTTCATATGATGAAAAAATAATTATATATTATATTCTCTATCCAAAGGAGAATTTATGATATTTAATTGTTTTTGTTATTGCTCATGAATAATTTATTATGTCAATTAACTTCGCTCTTAACATCTCTTGGTGCATTTTCCTTTTCGATAATTTTCGCTTTATAATTATTACTGATAATTATTTCAATTTTGTTTAGTTTCATGACATTGTTCATGATTTGAATTTTGATTCACTATTCTTATATGATGAATTGTTTTGGTTTCAACAAAATTTTTCGTAAACATTAAGTTTTAGTTTCAATGAATTTGTTGACAATGTGGTGCAAGTTGCTTTTGTTTTTTGTGAAAATTTTAAGCTATTTTGAAATTTTCAATTTCCGTGAAAATAATTATTAAAGTCTTGCGCATTTATTGTTGCATGAATTTGGAGAACCAGAAATTATGCCTAATATTGGCTTTATTAGTGAATTAATTTCTGATTTCACTTTAATAATGAAATTATTGTCATTTATTATTATCTTTGCACATTTATGCTGCTGATGAATTAATTGATATTTGCTAATGTTTTGTATATGTGAGCTTATAGTACTAAAGTCTTGCCCTTAGATTTTGTGTTATTTCGTATTTGAATAAACTTGACTAACTAATATGGATTTTGTAATTGGTATTGTTTATACCATACTATATGTTCAAGCTTTATTGCGATATTGCGTTGTTGTATAAATGAGTTGGTTTCATTGTTTTCACACTTACATGGGCTTAGTGTTCCAATATTTTGGACCCCATTTTCGGATATTGACATTTTTTTGTGTGTGTGAATTGGACCCCACTTTTGGTTTCACTTATTATTTTGAAATTTTGTAATTGTGTGATTAACAATGTTTCATGGTTTGTTCACCTTAGTATTCACTTATATTTATTTTTGAACACCAAAGATGAGTTAGTATTATCATTTATTAGAAACACTTAGTGTTGTGGAATCAATGAATTATTATTTTCCATTGAATTGAGTCTTTTTTTTTAACGTAGATTGAAACTTTTGATTGAACCTCTACGTTTTAGAATTTTTGGACCTTAGTACTATTTATGTACTGTTTAAGTTTTGAATTTTGATTCACATTTGGTACTATAAATTTTAGACTATTATATTTGATTTCTAAAAATACATGTATATTATGAAGTGTTTCATGTTGTTAGAAACACATATTGTGAAGTGTTTCATGTTTTTCAAAAAATATGTTGTGAAGTGTTTCATGTTGGTGGGCATTGTTGTTAATATATTATTTTCAAAAGGGGATAAATTATTTTTAAATTACATGTGGAATTATGGAGAAATATGTATAATTTAAAAGTTTGTCTGTCCAAAGGGGATGAATTTTTATAATTATATGTAATTCTCCTTATTTTTTAAATCTTCATGTGATGGAAAAAAAATTGTATATTATATTTCCTTCCCAAAGGGGGGTTTATGATATATAAATTATTTTGTTGTTGCCCAAAATTTATTAGTTATGAAAATTTCTTTGTAAATTTGAAGAATGCTTTTGGTTATTTCATGCAATTTCCTGCCCAAAGGGGGTTGTTGTGTGTTTTAATTAGAAGCTTGTCTATAACAAAGTTATTGGAGGTGCATTGGTCTAGGTGACATGGGACAGTTCTCTGAAACCAGTGTATGCTTATTGATTTATTTGTCTGAGGCTTTATCCTTAGTTTAAACCTTGGTATGTGCATTGTATCCAAAGGGGATGTATTATTTTGCTGACCTCGTTGTAATGATTTGCTTTGTTAAAAGCTATATTTTGCCTTATAGTTTATTTTAATGCATTCGTTTTACCTTAGCAATGAATCTTTTGTTAATTCCTTTAAATTAATTTAAATATATTTGACTAATTCATCTACATGAAAGTAAGTTGGAGTAAATATAGTTTCTTAGTACTTTATGTAGATGACATTTTTTTTTCAATAAAATTTTGATTTATTGAATGAAACAAGAGTCTTTCATCTATAAATCTTTGATAGGAAAGACTTTTTGATAACTTTTTTGTGCATAGAACAAGAGTACTTTATATTCATGTAGTGAGCTTAATTAGTGAGAGTTATAAAGGTTTGCTTTTGAATGTTTTAGATTCTTTCGATTCCCTTGATCAGTGGGAGTTATATTCAGTTTGCTTTTCGAGTCACTTTTATATGCAAACTGATAATTATTTTGTGACTTTTGTTTGAATTTTATTGATGATCATCATTATTGTTTTTCTCTTTTCGATTGAGAAATATATGTATGAAATAATATCTTTAAGCACGTCGTGAGCTTAAAGATATCTGGATGTCACAAATTTTGAGATATCATGTTGTATTGTGACATGTTGGTTTATATAACCTGAGCAATTTCATGTCGTTTGAAAATTGTGTTAATTCAATTTCATGTTGTTAAGAAATTGGATTGAAAACACAATTTCATGTTGTTTAGAAATTGCGGTGATGTAATTTCATTTTGTTGAGAAATTGCATCAGAAAAGTGTAATTTCATGTTGTTTGGAAATTGCATTAATGTAATTTCATGTTGTTGAGAAATTACATTGAGGACCGATAAGAATTAGTGTGTTACATTGTTGATCACTTTTTGGCACTAATTCTTACTACACTACTAGGCCCTAATTCATGAAGATGTAATACTCATTGTATGTGAGTATGGAAGGTCATATGCTATGATATTTTCGGTATATTGATCGCCATGTTCCTATGATGGGGTTATGTTGGATTGAATCGTTTTGAGATGCTGGAATTGGAATATTGTTTTTCAAAATTGTGGCCACGTAAGATGAATTTTCAGTTATTAACCCGATAGAGTTGTTTTCGAAATAAAATGATTTTCAAAATAATATTAAATTAATTAATATAGCCTAAGTGGGAGAATGTTAGAAATTTTCCTTTATGTGGGCAATATTAATTAATAAGTTTTGTATTCTAAATTAATTGGGTTAAGGAATATTCCAATTTTAATATGTTGACTGACTCATTGTGATTATGTTGAGTTGGACTTATAGCATGTGTTGGTATTGTGCCTAGTTGGGTAACAGTGTAGGCATTAGTGACTGATTGGACTTCTATGATGGGTGGATCCATCAGACACACTGTTGATTGGGTTTTTGCTAGGTCCCCTCTCTAGCCTATATATACTGGGGTTAAGTCCCATGAACCATAATGCTCTCATCGCTGAAGGCTGCCAATTTCTGAATAGGCAATAGAAATGAAGACTCTAGCATCTTGTTTTCCCATCTTCTTTAGCTTTTCTTCGATTTAATGATCCAACAAGGTACACACAATCATAACTCCGATAACTCTGTTTTTTGTTGGTTGGTGTTTTATAATCATATGCATGATCCGTCATTTAAGATTTATCACATCTTACTCGTAATATTATTAGTGAAACTCTTGTAATTGTAACTGACTTAGCTTTTAGCATTGTGTTCTACCAAGTACCAAAGAAATTTTATGTTCCCATTTCATTGATATATGCATTTTTCAATAATAAATTAGCATCTAATAGATCAGAAGCACATTAAACAATTAAGTAAAACTAGAAAAAACATAACTCGATAGTAACCTAGGAATGATTAGAAAGTAATATAATCAATGAATCACAGTGGATGCATAAAAGAAACAGTAAAAATAGATCTATAGCATGAAACTCCCTATTCAATTTAAATAACAAAGTTTAGCAAAACACATGGATGGAAATGTTAGTCGCATGGTGAGTCCCAAATGGTAAAAGTGGCAACGCCACTCCACAATCCAATGGAGTAGGAGACACCACCAATGAGGGTGGTGCCATCAACCCCAGTGAGCATTTAATTAAAATGTAATTATATTTTGTTTGCTCTCCAAAAAGTATGAGACTTTTTCTCAGAAATCTCCCGTCAATAGAATTTAAGTAAAATGTAATTATAATTCAAAATTTTTACCCTACCTCAAATAAAATATTATATCTAGAAGATTATAATAATTTTCATTTGTTAATATCAAAACCCTCCTCCTTCATCCGGGCTTGGGACCGGCTATGAGAATATAGGCGGAGTTTAAAATTTTTAAAGGGTTTGTCTAACTAATCCCAAATGAAAATGGGGTTAAACCACCCTGTCTTTAATTCCAATAGAATTTTAACGATTATTTTAACTTTTAAATTCTATCATTAATCTTATGGTTATTACAATTAATGCATCATCTTTAATTGCTCTTTCATATCATTTTTTTCATATCATTTATGTATAAAATTAAAACTTTATAATTGTTAATTAAAAGTTAATAATTAAAATTATACTAAAATACATAAATATATGTAAACAAATTATAAAATATTACAATCTTAATAATTATTTTTAATTAATTATAAAAATTTATATCAATAGTTTTCATTTATTTTAACTTTAGAAACATTTTTGATTGAAATATGTAAAAATTAACTTTCGGTAACTAGCTCTCATTTTACATATAGATAATAATAACAATCGGATTGTAATGTCAAATGCAAAATGAGAACTATTTTATGTATTTCAATAAATTGAATAAAATGAAATTCATATAAAGTTAAAATAAATAATTCACCTAAGTTTTTTTCATGATAAATATTGACCTAAAGTGAATAAAGAATATATTTTTATAATTAATTAAAATGCTAATTTTAAGATTTTAATATTTTATAATTTGATTACATATATTTATGTATTTCAATATAATTTTAATTATTAACTTTTAATTAACAATTATAAAGTTTTAATTTTATACATAAA
>PYAF01000352.1:2595911-2617403 GCA_007407185.1 Glycine tomentella
CTGACGTGGCGCACTAATCTTCAGTCCATAAATTAATTCCAAGCCCAATTAATTATTAATCTGCCCTGAAAAATCAAATTAGAAATAATTAACTTAAAATAATCCAAATTAATTAAAATTCGAATTATTGGTCTAATTAAATCCTAAATGAGAAACAATGCAAAATATAAACAATTAAGCACAAGTTAGGGATTAAAATAAGTACAGAAAGATGAGTAAATAGTGATAAATAGTGACTCATCAGTGTTACAACTGGAATCTCAGTCCGGAAGAATTTGGTAAAAAATATTGAAGAAAAAAAAAAGAATAGAAAGAGACACCTTGTGCTCTCGGCTTTCTCTTAAGAGACCCTACATCTATAAGGCTTCTATTTTATATGATGAAAACTCAAAACTCACTTCGTTACAAGAAGGTTCAAATGCACAAGCAGTCTTGCAGGTAAGCGAGGGTTTTAGTGTTTTACTGCAAGAGAATGAGAAATTACCAATTGCCTCGGATGAAAAGCTCACGGTCACCACTCTCATGCATCCTTTGGCTTACATTGCTTCTTTGTTTTCATCTCTTCAAATAAGCTCAAACCATGCTCTTCTAAGTTTTCTATGCAGTTCTGCTTTTAGAGAGATGATAATGTATAAAAAAGATTTCTTTAGCTGGTGTGCAGAGTGCTATCAAAATAGGGGAAAAAAAGCTGATTCAGTCAATGGATGAGATCGAGTAAAAAAAGGAAAAATCAAAAGCAATGTGCTTAGGCAGAATAATCAAAAGTAAAATAGTGCCATGTTACAAAATTGTAAATGAGAATTACATTGAAAACAAACAACACAGATGCATAGCTACATAAGATAAATCCAAAAGACTCACCTTAGAGTTGAGGATACAACATCCTTGAAAGCATGTACCTTCTTGGCTTCTGAATACACATGAGCAGTTCTCTAGAAACAAAATGTTTCAAAATTAAATAACAGCATATATCAGGGATAATGCATTACCTGTTAATACTTCTACCAATGAAAATGCTTAATGCTTAATGCTTAATGGTAACTCCACCACCAGGCTTAAATAAAATCCAGAGATATGAACACTAAATTTGGAGTAAATGTATTAATAAAGCTTAAAAAAATAACCTGATGTAACTTGTATTGCTTTGCAACTTTTATGACTTCATAATAAGCGGCATTATTATTCAAAAATGAAGTCAGCTTTTCCCATGTAACCACTATATCATTTATGTGGCCACTCAAGTCTGTGCAACAGCGATTGCTGGGTAAGAAATAAAATTGATGTTACACAGAGCAGAGAATAAGATTTCCTTCTAGAAGAAACGAAACTCCAAAATTAACAGGAAAACAAAATCCAATAAAAATACCCTTATGGGCCCAAAAATAGTATAACTATAATGAACAAAAATAAAGGTACAACAATTATAAATTCCACTTTCGAGATAAGATATTTTCAATGGTAAGGGTAATCTGAAACGAATCAATTGAAATCTAAAAACCACAGTATAAAACAATTTTTACATCCATACCTGCAAATTCCGTATCATTTGTTGTCCAAATTCATTAAGACATTTGGTCAAACACATCACTTGCAAACTACATATGAGACCAACACAACTAAAAAAATTCACTATATCATTCACATAGGATGTTTTACCTCATCAAAACAGCCCACTACATCAAAATATAATAGCTACTAATATAGAAGATAAAAAAGAAGAGAGATGTATAGAAACTCACAGGAAGTAATTTGACTTCTTTCTTCATAATAGTGTATTATGCAGAGTCAGAATCGTTTCTAGAAAGATAGAAAAGAAGGTTATGATATAGGACGCAAAAAAAGTTGAGTATAGGAAACAAAAAAAAATAAAGGAAATAGAAAACAGAATTTGTACTTACTTATGATATAGGAAGCAAAATTTTAAACACTTGTAAAGAATCATTAGCATAAAACATTAAAAAGATCAAAGGAAATAGTTGTGGGAAAATGGTTGAATAGTGAAAAAATCAAATACAGTTAAACTGGTTCCTCACTATTAAATGTTGTTTTTGATAATAAACAAAACAATAGTTGTCAGAAAAACTCAAATTTTTTTAAAAATAGTAAAAAAAAATCAAAACGGAAAGAAAGTTGTCGGAATGTCTAACCAAAACTGCACTTAGTGGGTAATGTTTCTGAGCCTTGATCTTGGTTGTTGTTTGGGTGAAGCATAAATCCTTCAATTTGAACTTTCTCCTCAAATGCTAGCACCATTCTGGAGTTCTTCGGTCTGTGTTTTGGGAAAGGAAATAAAAAAAATATAAAAAACAGAAAGAAAGAAGAGATTGAGGGAGCAGGAGATATGGAAGGATCGAAGAAAGGAGGAAGAAGCTTGTGCTTTAGGATTTAGGAAGCTGGAAATGAAAAAAAATAGTGGAGAAGATGGAGGAAGAGAAAGAGAAAAACGGAGGAGAGGGATTTGGTGGAGAAGAGAAAGAGAAAGAAACGGAGTGGACATGTAAATGACAGATTTTGTATCAAATTTCAAATTTTGAAATTTTGAAAGAAGGTGAGGGAGTGTGTGAGGTGAAATTTAGCGCTTATTATTATCCGTGTGCTAAGGGAGTGTGTGAGGTGAGACATGAGAGAGTGTGTGAGAGCTGAGAATGGAGGAAAGGAAGGAAAGCTAATAATGAAGGAGAGCATGCCACATAGGATTTGGAAGGCTGTGGGAGTGACACATGCACAAAATATGTTCTTTTATTATAAGTAGTAGATCTCTGAAGTCTGGCATGTACATTTATTTTTGAAATTATCACTGCAGAACATATATAAAAAACAAAATCAAACCTAAAAAGATTAGCACAAGATTTCAATTTATATTGAAAAATATCTAAAGAAACAACAAAATTAAGGTCTCTTAGGATATACATACATAGCAGCGGCTCACATTATGAATTTCCCTAGAGACAATGTCAATTATCTTCCCACCAAATTTTTGCTGTAATAGGAACATTTCCATGTTCATTAGAAAACAGCTTGCACCTTACATCATGCGATGTGACAGCAAATAACATATATACATGCTAACATAATTTTTAGTATCTATGTGTGAGAGGGACAGGAAGAGGGAGGGAGTAAAAGGTGCATACAACTAAGATACTTGATGTGGCTGCAATCAACAGAGCCACAGTACCAATCACCAATTTTCCAATCTAAGGTTTTGCCTGCAATCAATTTCAAATTAAAAAAAAGCAATTTTAATGGATAAACTCATAAATTTTCAGGTCATTTTAGGTCATTTTATATCCGGCATATAATGTCAAGTTTCACACACACACATAAAAGGCAAAAAAAAGGTAGTATAAGCTGATAATTGATCACCTTAATCACCAAAGTAAAGCTCTTTAATTCGATGATCCAAAAGTGTTAGCTGTAATGTAATTATTGTGGCATAACGTGGACAAAATTTGCTGTAGAACATGAGAAACCACCACATTTACAAGCTGAATATCAGCCACATCTGCCCCAAGTTGTCCATGCTATAAAATGGTACCACATAATGAGCATAATTTGGAATTTGAATGAGAAAAGATCTCAGTAAAGATAGCCTTCAAGCACTTCAATTTCAAGCATTAGGGAGAAAAATACCAAATAACTATATAGTAGTTTTTATGAAAGAAGAATGTATTAATAAAGAGAAAAACAAATAACAAAGAAAATTATGCCGCTATGGTGGGAATCCTTGGGTTGGATTAGTGTGGTAAGGGCATCCCCGGTTATCCTAAGCGACCACTTCCGCCAACATAGTTACTGCAATCTCTCGGGCCTTAAAGTTCAACCGTGGTATACCTGGTGGATAGCCCTAACTTGGAGCATTTGGTTTCATCACAACAGGATAATGTTCCATAATGATAGATTTAATGGGTCTAAGTTGATGGAGGATGCTATATTTTTTTGCTGGTCATGGCTAGCAAACTTGGAGAAGGGCTTTGATATTCCTTTCTACATATGGTCTAGCCGTATCAAAGATGGTTTTGTTTGTAGTAGAGGATGTAACTAGGATGTCCCCTTTGTTTCTTTTTGCCATTAAGTGGGTTTCTAGCTTGTTCTTTGGCACCTTAATTCAGGTCTTATCATGTATTAGGTTGCCAAAGCTTTGTTAGCCTATTGCTGGCCTCTTCTTTATCTTTTAGTACTTCTTTTCATATATATAATATATTTCTCTTTGCCGATAAAAAAAAACAAAGAAAAGCACACTGATACAACCCTTAAGTCAAAATAGGAACCATCACCAAAAACAGAGTGGAATTTGAGCTTCCAACCTCAGCATCATTTCTTCCTGACGAACGCTATCTCTGCGCAGCCCTTCTTCCAAGTTTTCCAAGTGGTTCTCCATCGTACCCGTCAGACCCATTCCACAGTGCTCATAGACCGGACCTCTGATACCAATTTGATACAACCCTTAAGTCAAAATAGGAACAACCACCGAAAACAGAGTGGAATTTGAGCTTTGGGCTTGAATGACTTTGTATTTTTTATATAAATGATTCAAAGGAAATAACAGTCACGAAATAACTAAAATGATGATTGCGGAAACAGAAGGTACAATGCTGAAAATAAAGATAGTGTGAGACACATGGAGAGGTCTCACCCTCTCCCAAGTTTCCACTCAAACATTATTTCCCATCCCAGACCCACCCAGCCCTTCCTCTTAACCACTTCTCAACTAGCATTCCGTTAGAAGGTATTTTCGTCCTCCACGTCAGCTAACATCTGTGGGCCAACATCAGCAATTGATGCCAAAGTTCTCCCATGCTTATTCCTCCTGTAAACCTTAATTGGATTGGGTTGAACCATATCACACACTATCTCCAATATTGTGATATGAAAACCACAAGAAAAATAACAATGCAAGAGCTTATTTCAAGCTATAAACAAAGAATAACAGATATGCACTACTGCTGTAAAAATTGAGTTTTATATTTTTTTCTTAATGGGAGATTGAACTAATAAAGAACACTTACAATTCCAAGACCAAGTTCCATCTTTCCTGGCCCCAAACGATATGATGCAACTTGACCAGGAATTGTGCACACAGTCAAAGCAACACCCATTGTTCCCACTATTTCATATGCATGTTTAACTTCTGCAGCAACATCAGCAAGAGAAAGACCACCACCACCAGCAGCTCCTGCAACCTGGCTCAGACAAAACAAAAATATCCTTAAACGTGTGGAAATACATAACAACTAGCAACTATAACTAAAATAATAATATTTAGTTTTAATTATATTTACAATTTATAATGCTAATGTCAAGAAAATAAATTACATTAATACATAGGCCGTATAATCCCTTCATATGTTTTAATGAAAATGTATTGTTGGAGCATTTTTATATGCATTGGTAACAAAAGAAAGAAGTGACTTCATGAATGTACCTTGTGAACCAGAATAGTCCCTGCCAAACCTCTTCTTCCTGCAATCCCTCGAGGTGGAGGTAGTGCACAATCATCACCAACAATAACAGTCTGCATAGGCAAAATAAATGTCATACTTTACATACATAATAAATATTTAATTATTTAGAGCACAATAAAAAAAACACTAGCCAGCTAGACATACCTCTACTTTATAAGCCTCACATTTTGCTATCTGAGCAACCAAACCAAAGTTCAAAAGATCACTAGTATAGTTCTATCAACACCCAAATATCTCGCTGGATTTACAATATGGTCGTTTCATGGTAATGTTAAGTTTTATCTGATTTGATTTCTTATTATTTTTATGTTAATTTATTGATTAATAATTATTTTTTTTGATCGGCAAAGATAAATTTACGTCCAATGTACGACACATCATCAACCTCCAGGTCAGCAACCCATTCATTGAATTCTCTAATAATACCCTCATCTTGACTTCGTTGGCAACTGCCAACTCTTTCCGATGCCTGCCTCACATTATTAAAATCACTTATGATACTCCATAGTCCTCTGCTACATGAAGACCAGAGCTGTCTGATCTCATCCCATAGATTTCTTTTTAGTGCTGACTCACAAGGTGAGTAGACATTAATGCCAACAAATTTTGCATTATCTTCAAGCCATGTACCTTCCAAATAAATAAACCCACTTCCAATCACCTTCTTCTCTACTGTGATCTTCTCTTTATTCCAAAGGCATAGGAGACCTCCCGCCCTATTACAAGCTGGCTTAAATTCCCAATTAACATCGGAATCACCCCAAATTGCTAAGCATATTTTTTTATCAATAACTTCCCTTTTTGTCTCTTGAATGCATAGCATATCCACCCTTTCTTTATTGATCATTTTTCTAATAGAAGCCCATTTAACTTCCCTTCCCATCCCCCTAATGTTATAGGAGAGAATCTTCATCGATCACCCTCACTATTTCCCATCCTGAAGATCTCCTTTCCATCCCTGATTTCCATTTCCAGCATGCTTCCCACCATAGCCTCTTTATTGTTGCACATTAAGCCCAACATCTCAGCTACAGCCCAGTTCTGGGAAGGCTCGTAAATCCAGTCACGTTTTGTGTTACTTGATGAGGCTTCATCCCTGTGATGATTGTTTATGGGCCAATCACCCCATTCAGCAACCTCCTTCAGCCCACTATCACCCCCCTGTGGTGTTGACTCCCAATTATTATTAGAAACTTCCTTTCCTTTGGAGTTATTCTGCCTCTCATTTAGGCCCAATCCCCGATCCTGCATCTTAACAAGCTGAACTTTCCTCTTGCACCACCTGTTTCTGGAATACACCTTCGAGTTCATATCAGGCCCATATTTATTAAGGCCCAATAAGCTATCCTTACCATCTTTGTTTTGCATGTCACCACTATTTGGTGACCCCACTTTGACCGTGCCCTCAATCTTCTCTGACCCATCTGCTCCTGCTACCATCTCCAATTGATCATTAACAAGTGGGTCCCACCACTGCCTACAACCTCCAGCAGGACTGTTACTTACCCTTTGTGTGCAAGGGTCACCGTAAAAGGCAGAATCTCCTTACTTCCTATCAATATACCTGCTTTCTGAAACCACTTTCCCTTCTGTCATGTCCTCAAAGTTTTCCTGAGAAAGGAGTGGAGCGTGACTGCCATAGCCTCCCCAGTCAGAAGCAGGTTCCTTGATTAGGTTCCTGTCAGAAGGTTGGTCAATGTCCAGTGATCCACGAAGTGGGCCCACATCGAAAGACCCACGGTTTCTGTTACCCAAGGGCCCAATCTCTTCCTTCTCGCCGCCATGGCCACCGTCGTCACCGTTGACCGTCAGCGTAGCCACCACTAGCGCCGTGGTGGCCGAGGCGATCTCCACCAGGTCGCTCAGCCCCATATAGCTTCCATCGGATGCTATTTCTTCCGATGATCCATCAAAGCTACCTCTGCAGCGTTGATCCCGACAGTGGTGCCAACACATCTCTTCTGCTATTTGGACGTTGAACTTTTCGCCGTTGATGGAAGCCACAACAGTGTGGTTGATCATAGGGTGCCACAGTGTTTTGATAATGACGCGAGCCCTATCCATACGCAGGGAATTGTTGCTGTCGGCGTCCACCACCTCCCTTACTCCAGCCACGATCTTTTTGATATTGTCCTTGTCCCACGCATGTAGGGGTATCCCCCAGCACGTCACCCATACCAGCCTGGAGCCACACCTCATCGATGGGTTCCATTTCTCCAATGAATAGAACATAGACATGCCATTCTCCTCTGCGTTCCTGCTGATATCCTCCGCTTGCGCGTCCTTGAGGCCCAACAAGAGAACCATGTCATCACCCAGGTATTTGGGTATAACATCCTCACCACTCTCCCATGTAAAGTTATCCTCCAACCCATCAATATTCGTCAGACATCTCAGCCTACCCACCCAGGTGTCAGAGCACCATAAATCACCCGTCGGGATTGACAGCTGAACATACGAAATAAAAGGTTTCGTTGCCAGTGTCCAGTGCGATCGTGGTCGCCTCCTTTGGTTGGCCATCGAAACCACTTGCGTGTATGATGGCCTGTGGTTCTGGTGTTGGACGGGGTAAGTGCGATGCAACCTATACCTGTTCACCACCTTGGTTGTTATAGCCTCATTCGCCACATACTTCCATTGCGCCCCGTATTCCTGGTCCATCGCCTTATAATGACCATGTTTGGGGATATTAACATGTAATTTTAGGCCGTCAATAATCATGTTATCAAGCTACCACTCCAAACGTCTCAAGTCCCTAACATCTTTGAACCTAACGAAGCCATATCTCCTTTCGCTCTTGTTTCTGTTTTTGGCTATGAAGATCTCCTTTACGTCGCCCCATTTTTTGAACTCCGACCAAAGATCCTTAGCGTCAAAGTTATCAGGAAAGTGGGTGAAGTAGAAGGATGATACGTCAGCATTCTCCCTCCAATTCCTTCTCCGAGCTACTTCCACTGGGACACCGCCGGCTTGCCATCCTCATGGTACCCATCATCCTTGTAGCGTTCCCTTCTATTGTTCCTATTTTCCACTCGAACCCACCCTTTCTCACTAGCTCTCTCTCTCTCTCTCTTTCATCATTCTGTTGACACCTCACATAAGAAAATCATAGATTATGAGGTGCACAAAATTACCACTCCTATTGATCAAAGTGGCGAGACTATAACTAAGACCAAGTTTGCATCACATGAGGAATCTAAATCCACGTGAAGATTACTTTCATATGCAACCAACACATCAGCACTAATACATAAGAACAACCTGTTCATTACAAAAGATATTTATTTCTTTTATTATTCTTCTGAAAATTTAAACTTATTTTTCAAAATAATAAAAAATATTAATCTCCACACATAATGTCTTGTTCATCGTACCTGAACATGCACTAGTTTAAAGTAATATCGCAGAAGCTCTACCAATCTCTTCTCCTATGGCCTCCAACTTTAAACATACTAAAATAGGCTCATATCTCTTCACTAATCCCACTTAATACAGGTCTGTAGTGGGTACTTTACAATGGTTGACCATCACTAGACCGAAGATCAATTACTTTATGAACAAGGTTTGCCAATTTACGACCAATCCTCTAGAGTCACACTGAACTGTAATGAAAAGAATTTTAAGGTACTTGAAAGGTACAGTTATGCATGGTCTTCATCTTCAAGCTGTTGTTTTGGATCAACCTTACTTTGTTCGGGCCCTTTGTGTTTCAGACTGGGCATTATCACAAAAGGTCAATTTCAGGGTTTGCCATATGTTTAGGTTCTAATCTTATATCTTGGTGGTCCATCAAGCAGTAAGTGGTTGCAAGGTGAAGTACAGAGGCAAATTGTTGTAGTTTTGGCACAAACTACTGTAGAATTATCTTGGATTCAGACCTTGTTGAATGAATTGCAAGTTTCCTTCAACACACCCATTGTATTATGTGACAACCAAAGTGTTGTTGCTATTGCCCCCAAACCTATCCTTCATGCAAGAACAAAGCAGATGGACATTGATGTTTTCTTTGTTCAGGAGAAAGTTCCAACCACGTAGATGGTTGTTCACCATGTTCCTGCACTAAATAAATGGGCAGATGCTCTCACAAAGTCACTTTCTCCAAGCAAATTTATTTTTCTGAGAGCCAAATTCAAAGTGCTTGAGACTCCCCTAAAGTCTCACCCACATTTAGTTTGACAGGGGGAGTATTAGAGTTTTGTCCAAAGAGTTGCAGTAATCAATTCCACTCTCTCAAGTTAGTAGTTAAGAGGCTAGTTGTAGTTAGTTTGTATGTTAGTTATTGACAATTGTTGACATTTGTCATAACTAACCACCTAACTCTATAAATACAGAATTGTAACACAAAAATTAGTACCCTCAAACCAGAGATTCAAAAGCAATTTTTCACTAAAGATTGTCAAGACAGTGGCAAAATCGGTGATGGCTACACTGTGAGCAGCAAGAGTAGTGGATCTTTCTGTGGCTTCTCTACCACATATACATTGTTTTTAGCATATGTATGGCTAATGTTTACAAACAACAGTATTCATTAATGTCTAACACAACTTTTGAAATTGAACGTATCCTAATTCTTAACTAAGACAATATCCAGCAACCGCAATTAGTTTCAAGTTTCCATACATTTGAATCATTTTATAAGAAAACAACATTAAAAATTAGGACATGATAAATCTAATAAGATGACGAAACAACCAACCTTTGGAAACAAAACCAATGGTACTATAGCACCTACAAATGACTCAAGTCAATAGTCTAATGAGATCAGCAACTGAACATTTCAACCAACCCAATTGCTCCAGTAGAACTGTAGAAGTAGCAGAAGGCAGAGAAAAATTAGCTGGTACAGAACTGAAATTAGCATCAAATATGACCTAAAACATGAATTTGTTTTGACGATAATTACTTCCATCATACTTTTATTTCTATTATGTTCCTTACCATATTCCAACGATCCTTTAAGGAGTTGAATTTGACCATCAAATACCCATGTCCTAGATCCCAAAGATCAAATCCTTGTTGCAGTTTGCATATCGATTTCATTTTAGCCAACATTATTGGGTAGCTAACATGCTTACCCAAAAATTTGATCACCAACGCCTTAACCCATGGTTCACATAAACTCTTTAAATAGTTGTCCTCAACGATAATCTTTGGTAAAAGAGGATTGTCGCCAGTCTCATACTCCACCCTCAAAATATTGTAGTAAAGAGATCTTGCTTTGGTCTAGGAGAAAAGGGGGGTTTGCCCGCTACCTGGTCTTGAAAAAAGGTTTCAATAGTTGTTTGTTTATCCAATGGATCCACCATGTGTAACACCTTGACAAATCACACTAGAAAGAGAGGGACCCAAGTATGAGACTATATAGTTAAGGATGACTTAAAAGAATTAATTGGTGCTGCCTATACCAACAAGATGTATCTAGTTTTTGATAGCCTATCATTTAGGAACTCCATAATTAAGCATGCTTGGCTTGAAGTTATGAGATGGGTGACCTTCTGGGAACTTTCCTAGAAAGCATGTGAGTGAGGACAAAACACGTTTAAAAGTCTCATGTTGGTATGTGAGGACTAGGGGTTTTCAAATCCAAACCGATCCAAAATAAAAATCGAACCAAACTTATTCTTTTTGGATTTGTTTGCATTTTTTTTCTCAAATCGATTGGTTCGGTTCGGTTCAGTTTGTGATTTGTGTTTTTGAAATCGATCCAAACAAACCCAAACCGTAACACTTGTACTAATACTTATATTACTTTAGTGTTATGCATTTTATGTGTGTACCACTTGAGTTTCACAATGTTTTGTAGGGTTACGTATACGAAACTTATACAATGCATACTATTTTTTTTCCAAACAACTTTTTTAAGATATGTTTGGTTTAAAATAAATGAAATTTTGTACATTTTTATTGTAGAAGGTTTAACATGTTAATAAGTTTTATAGATTGTTATCAATAATTTTGTTAATGTGATTTTATTTAAAATATGAAAGGAAATAATATAAATTTTAATGAAATAATATTTTAGTAAAAACCACAAAAATTTAATCAAACCAAACCACAAAATATTGGTTTTGTTGAATTGAAGTTTGAAATTAAAAATATGTTTATCTGATCTTTTTGTTATATATTTTTGTGATAAGATTGTAAATTCAAATTTAGAATATTTGTTACTAGGTTTTTTATGTGATAAGATTGTAAATTCAATTTTAGAATAGTTGTTACTAGGTTGTTTTACAACTCACTATTTTTTGATAGGTAATAGTTATTTTAGTGTTGTTGATTTGTACATATATATCTTAATTGAGGAAGGAAATATAAGGAATTATTAGTCCAATTTATGCATATATATTTTTTAATATGGTATCACAATCAGAGTTTTGATCCTCATTAAACATATTGCTTCTTTTTTTTCCACCCTCCCATTGCCAATTCTTTTTCTTCTTCACATTCACATACGTACGTCTCATTTTTTCTTCCCGTATCAGTACCTATATTCCACTTTTATTTCTCTCAAATCCCTAACTCTTTTCTTCGATGGTTGATTCTAATTCTGAAATACCTAATACTCTACCTCCTCTAAACCCTCCTTCTGCCAATGTTGCCTCTGTTAGCATCTTAGGTAGGCCTTAGGCCTTCTCTACACTTTCATGGAATTCTAACTGGATCATCGATAAAGGAGCTTTAGATCATATGACTCGGGACCCTACCCAATTATCTAATATTGGTCCCTCACCCCAGTCTTCCATTTCCACTGCCAATGGTGGAACCTCGCCTGGTCAAGGTTCTATTTCACTTTCTAATAAGATATCCCTTCACTTTGTTCTTAATGTACCTTCACTTAAGTTCAAACTTTTATCTGTTAGTCAAATTACCTCCATACTTAATTGCACTGTGACTTTTTTGCCTACTTTGTGTGTCTTTCAGGACATCCTTACTTGGATGGTGATTTGCTATGGTGTTAAACGTGGTCAGCTATATGTCTCGGAGATTCCTGCAACGGGTGAAAATAAATTGGCTCACGCATCTGCTGCCGCAAGTTTTGATAAAGTCAATGACTCTATTTGGCTCTAACACAGAAGATTAAGCCACCTTTCTTTTAGTTACCTCCGCAAGTTATTTCCCATTTTATTTGATGCTTTGAATATTACTGAATTTCAATGTAGAGTTTGTAAATTGGTCAAAAGCCATCGTATGCCTTTTTTCCCTAGTAACAATAAAAGTTCTATTCCTTTTCAAGTAGTACACTCTGATGTCTGAGGTCCTGCATGCAAAAGTGCCTTCTTTTTCCAAATCTCTTTATTATGTCACTTTCATTGATGAATGTACTCGCATGACTTGGGTTGTTTCGTTGAAACACAAAAATGAAGTTTTTTTTCCAGCTTATAAGTTGTTCTATGCCATGATTAAAACCTAATTTCAAACTTCTATTCAAACCATTCAATCTGATAATGGCACCGAATATAAAAATCGTACCTTTATCCAATTTCTTATGTCTCACGGCATCCGACACCAGTCCTCATGCCCTTACACCCCTCAACATAATGGTCTGGCTAAGAGGAAGAAATGACAATTGTTGAAAGTAGTCCCTGCTTCTTTCTTTGACATGAATGTACCAAAACACTATTGGGGAGAAGTTGTTACCTCTGCTGCCTACGTAATTAATAGGACCCCCTCCAGTACCCAGGCCTTTCAAACACCCCAACAGAAACTTGAATCCTTTTTTTCTATTCCCCATATCCCTACCCTAGAACCCAAAATGTTTGGTTGGACAATTTTTGTCCATGTACCTAAAGTCTTGAGAAATAAATTAGACCCTTGTGCTTCTCAGTGTATGTTTGTTGGTTACTCTGATTTACAAAAAGGATATCGATGTTTTGACTCGACCACTCATAAACTCTATGTTACCTTGGACGTTTTCTTTCATGAATCTGACCCTTACTACTCAGGGGGAGTATTAGGCTCTTCTCCTCAGGGGGAGAGACATCCTCCACACCTTAGAGAAGATGACCTTTGGACCTGCATTCAAACAAACACAAATCTGCCAAAACTGAGTCAAACAGTACCTGATTTAACATCACCAATTGCAGATTTTGATCTTGTTCCTCCAATACATATGACTACACCACCTACTTTAACACCAATACCCGAGGAAACATTTATGGATGTCCCTGATCCACAATCACATTCTTTTACAGAGGTACCTTCTATTCCTACTTGCATTCCTTTAGTTGATCAAATTAATTGTGAACCCTCTTCTATCATACCCTATATTCAAAAGTTACAAAGATTTTTTGTACAAAAGGTATTCCAAAATCCCTCTATGAACCTGAACCCCAAATCCAAGGTTAAATACCCCCTCACCAATTATGTGCCTAACCATAAGTTATCCGAATCATATGCTTTGACTATTGATCTTTTGTCTAGAATATCTATTCCTAATTGTTTATAGGAAGCATTGAAGGACCCAAAATGGAAGGAAGCCATGAATATAGAGATGGAAGCACCACAGAAAAATTTCACATGGGAACTAGAACCTCTACCAAGTGGGGAAAAGGTCATTGGATGTAAATGGGTCTTCACTATCAAGTTAAAAGCGAATGAAAGTATTGACAGATATAAAGCTCGGTTGGCTGCTAAAGGCTACAGTCAAAAGTATGGCATTGATTACCAAGACACATTTGCACTAGTAGCCAAGTTGAACACAGTTCGAATTCTAGGATCCATTGTTGCCAATAGGAACTGGCCCTTAAGGCAATTTGATGTTAAAAATGCCTTCTTGAATGGAGATTTGGAGGAAGAGGTCTATATGGATATACCCCCAAGAGTCCAAAGAAAGCTCGCTAAAAGAAATAGAGTGTTAAATAAATAAATAAAAAAGCATTGTATTGGCTGAAACAATTGTCTAGAGCATGGTTTGGACGATTTACCTTGGCTACGAAATTTTTTTGATAAACTCAAAGTAACTCAGACCACACTATGTTCATTAAGCACAAAGAAAGAAAGGTAATTGTTTTAATTGTTTATGTGGATGATATGATTTGAACCAGGGATGACTTTGATGAAATGTAGTCATTGGAACAACACTGATCAATTGAGTTTGAAATGAAGGATCTAGGCGAGTTAAAGTACCTTGGAATTAAAATAGCAAGATCAAACCATGGAATTTTCCTATCACAAAGAAAGTATGTCTTGGATCTACTTGTCGAGACTGGAATGTTGGCCTGCAAGCCAAAAGAGACACTAATAGAGATGAACCATGTGCTGGAAGTACATCTTGATCAGGTAGCAACATATATTAATCGATACAAAGGTGTCGGAATATTGATCTACCTATTGAAAATACTATGAACACCCTTCAAATAACCAAGAGGGGGTGAATTGGTTAATACCAACTTTTAAAAACTTTTCTTGAAAACTATTTGCGGAATTGAAATAAGGATCGTATCACACAATCACCCTTAATCAAAAAACAAATTTATATTTTAATCTAATATAACCTTGAACTGCATGTAATGAATGGAATAACTCTTATTGATTGTCTATTGATTTCCAACCAAGAGTAATGAAAGATATACTGATAAAGATACAAACACACAACAATTTATACTAGTTCACCTCACAAACATGGAGGCTACATCCAGTGTCTTCCAACCAACACTAGGTTAAAGTTTTCACTATTTCAAATTATTCTTGTACAAGCACAACAAGTGACTATCTCTATCAACACTAGACAAAGATCCTGAATTCTAAAACACTATTAGAATACAAGTCACAAAGATCTTGAGAAATCTACTCAAATCTTCAAACCTAGAGAACACTTCTCTAGAATGCTTTACAAGGAATCAATTTGAAAAGTTACAATACAACAAAACAAAAAACTCTTAGTAAAACAAAAAAGAATGATTCAAGACAAACACTACCTATGATCCATCATGTATGAATGAATGAAAAACGAAATGAGATTACCATACAATCCAGGTAGAATGAATTCTATATCTTATAATCAATATCTTGAAATTTTCTTTTCTTTAGCACATCCTTTCTATAATTCAGAAATCTTGATCTTTACAAGATGTATTAATCACTATGGAATTAGTTTCTTAAACACTTTAGAAAGCTTAGAATTTCTTTGGTATGCCACTCAGAGATATGGATTAATTTGCACAAGTTCTATATTTATAGAAATGACTTACAAAGGCTTTTAACAAAACAAAATTAACTGATAATAATCGATTAAAACGATAGTGTAATCGATTATTTGCCTTATGTAATCGATTAAAGTAACCACATAATCGATTAAATTGTTCCTCAGCAATCTCGAAACAGATCACGAACAGATTAATCAATTATTCAGTAGCGTAATCGATTAAAGCAGAAAAACATAGTTATCTAAAAAACATGTGTAATCGATTACGAGAAATGGTAATCAATTAAAGCAAAAAGATATGATTTTGCAAAATACACAATGTAATCGATTACTTCAATCATGTAATCGATTAAAGTGTTCCTCAAGACTTTTCTAGATATGAATAAGAACCTTTTAATCGATTAATCTACTGTGTAATCGATTAAAGTAGTAAGATTTCATTTTTCAAAAACAAAGCCATGAGAAATAGTTTTCCTTTGAAATTACTTAGCAAATTCTAAGATTTAATAGCATCTACTTATGCAACTACAATGAGACATGCAAATGGCAATGCAAGGATCACAAAGCAATGTACTTGAATCAAACTTAAACACATTGCACATGTCTTCATACTTGATTAGGCATGATAAAGCAAAACAAACTTCAAGCCAATCATTAAGCTTCTTCTTCATTTTTGCTTTTGATTCTTCTTGCAACTTCCCCTATATTCAACACCTATCCCACACTAGGCCTGACATAGCCTATGTGGTTAGTAGAGTAAGTAGATTTATGCATGCTCCTAGCATGGACCAGATGAATGCAGTTTACAAGATTCTTAGGTATCTTAAGGGGTCACTTGGGAAGGGATTACTATTCTAAAAAAAGGAGAACCAAGGCATAGAATGATTTACTAATTCAGATTGGGCATGGGATAAATCTACATGGTTGTCCACTTTAGGTACTTTACCTTTGTAGAAGGAAACCTTGTAACTTCGAAAAGCAAAAAACAAAAAGTTGTTGCAAGGTCTAGTGCAGAAGCAGAGTTTAGAGGAATGGCACACGATGTTTGTGAAATATTATGGGTTAAGAGGATATTGAAGGACATGGAAATATGTTATGAGTAACCAATGAAGCTACATTGTGATAATAAAGCATTCGTAGAAATTTCTCACAGCCCCGTCCAATATGATAGGACAAAGCATGTTGAGGTAGATCGACATTTTATCAAGGAAAAGCTAGATCAAAAAGTAATTCAATTTCCTTATGTGAAATATGAAGATCAGTTGGCAGATGTACTGACTAAAACCGTTTTCTAGAAGAGTGTTTGAAGAACAAGTTAGGCATGATTGACATTAGGGGTGTTCACAAGTATGGGTCACCCGAGAACCTGAACCGATCCGAATAGTTTGGGTTGGGTCATTTATGTATTTAGGTCAAAATCAAATTTAACCGATCAAAACTGTTCATGTACGGGTTGGGTCATGAGTTTAGATTTATAGATCCGTTGACCTGTTGACCCAATCCGTGAATCCACAATAAAATATAAATTTCATTATATATATATATATATATATTTAAATTTTAAAACTAAAAAAAATATTTTGACAATAAAAAAAGTTGTGGTACTATAAATGTCTGGGCTGAATGAAGGACCAGTCCATAATCATCTCATCTCATCTCATCTATGATGTGAAGGTGTGGTATTGTAAATGTCACAGGTTTAGGTTTCTTTCTCTTTTGCGCTTATGTGTTCTCTTTCATCTCATCTCCTTCTCTGCGGTTCTACACCAGCTCTTTCTCTGTTCTCTCTCATCTCATCTCATCAAATCGATCAAGCATCAGGTTTTCCTCTGCGCTTTCTTTTTCTTTTCCGAAGCTCTTTAACTTCTCGTGATTATTCTGGTTTGTATTCATTGGGATTTTGATGGAAACAAGGATGGGAAGAAAAGAAATAACCTTCATTGTTGAGTGTTGACTTGAATTTTTGTTGTTGTATTTGATTTACTATTTTCTTTTCCTTGTTTGCTTTAGAATTAAGCTAATCTTTGGTAAAATCTTAATAGGGAAAAATGTGTCTATTTGGATTAAAGATTGAGAGAATTAGTTTCAGAGTAAGTAATAGTCAGAGCCTGATTTTTTTCCCTCATTGGTTGATTTATTCTTTGAGAGTTTGATTTAAATGATATCTTTTATTTTTCTTTTGTTCTTTTAACATTCTTTGAAAGTTTGATTTGAATCGTGTCTTTTTTTATCTTTTGTTCTTTTAACATTAAGGTTACTTAAAAATCAGTGTTCAACGAGGCCAAAATAATAATATTACTTTTTTTGTTAATGATTGAAATAATGTCATTTCATCATAAAAGCAAAAACATTATATTTGTATAAAATAGCAATTAATTTTTGGGCTAATGGGGTTGTGTTTAAATTTTTAGAGATGTTTGGTTTAACTTTAAATACTACTAATATTGGATCTTCAAGTGTTGAAATTGCAAGTACTGAAAATTCTTAATGTATTACTTTCAAGGTTTCACCCTTTTTTTATCATATTTTGTTTACCATGTTTATAATATTAATGAATCATATTTTGTTCATTTGTTTGTTTCAGCAAATCTGGTTGCAACAAATTTGGTTATAGCAAAGCTTATTACAAGAAATTAATTTGTGAGAAATAATTGTAATTCAGATTATTATAGTAAATCTTGTTCAAGAATCTTTTGTTTTAATTTATATTATAAGTCTATTTTAGAACATTATGTTCATGATATTAAATGAATCAATTTTACTATTTTCATACATTTGATAATATTGTGTTAATTGTATTGGATATTTGAAAGAATCATGATATAAAATAGTAGTTCTAAGAAAAAAATTTAAATGGGTAACTCGTTGGTTCAAACCGAACCGAACCGTTCATAAACAAGTTGGATTGGGTTGGGTTTAAAAAAAAAATTCTGAAAACCGAATTGAACCGATCAAATTTGATTGGGTTGGGTATTAAATTTTGCCAAAATCGATCTGAACCGATCCGCGAACACCCCTATTTGACATCCATGCACCAACTTGAGGGGGGTGTTGAATTGAAGTTTGAAATTAAAAATTTGTTTCTTTGATCTTTTTGTTATATATTTTGTGATAAGATTGTAAATTCAAATTTAGAATAGTTGTTACTAGGGTTGTTTTTGTGATAAGATAGTAAATTCAAATTAAGAATAGTTGTTACTAGGTTGTTTTACAACTCACTATTTTTTGATAGGTAACAACTATTTTAGTGCTGCTGATTTGTATATATAGATCTTAATTGAGGAAGGAAATATAAGGAATTATTGTTCCAATTTATGCATATATGCTTTTTAACAGGATTGTTTTGGTTCAAATTTTATTTAATGAAAATTGAACCAAAATGAACCACATATGTTATTTAAGTTTGGTTCGCGTGACTTTTTGATGAAAAATTGAATCAAATGGAGCCATGAAAATCCCTAATCATTGATCCTCCAAGCAACCAAAACATATTTTTGAAGTCTCAAAAAGGACTACTTGCGAAGAGTTATGACCGGTGGAAGGTTTTGACCAACAAGGATGATAAATGAAGTATTACTGTGTGAAGTGCCGTAGTGTATGAACTGTCGAAATGTAAAAAATAAGGGATATTACAAATGGTATCAGAGCGAACTTCTCTCTCGATACACTTTATTATTGGTTGAAATTTATTGAAAACTATCAAATCACAAGAAAGCATCATTGAATTTGTTCCACCAAGATGATAGCCTTTGGAGTTTAGTTTTGGATTCTAAGTATAGTGGAAGGAGAAATCTTGTTAGGTAGAGGGAGAAAAGACCAGACTCTATTTGATGGAGGGACCTACGAATGGTTTGTGGGGAGGGGGGTGAGTAAAAAAATGGTTTAAGAGCATGGTGGAGTGGAAAATTGGAGAGGATAAGCACACTTCTTTTTGGGTAGACAAGTGGGTGGGAGAAGAGAGTTTGGCTTTCATGTATCCTAGAGTATACATGAATTTGGAGCAAAAGGAGGTTGAAGTGCGTAATATGGGGAGATGGGAAACAGGTATGAGGTTATGGAACTTGAGGTGGAGGAAAATGTGGTTTGAGTGGGAGATAGAGGGGTTGAAAAATTTCAATTAAGTGATCAATGTCTAAGGGAGCTAGGACAGTTGGGTGTGGAAGGTGGACTCATCACATACTTTCTCGTTGGGGTCATATATATGATAATTTTGTGGCAGCTGTTTGGAAACTACAAACTCCTTCAAAGTCAAAGTGTTTTATTTGGAGATTGCTTTTGAATCGTTTGGCAACCACTACTACAAAATAGACTTTCTACATCAGTTCTATAACGCATTCGACGTCGATTTTCCAACCGTCTTTATAACCAACATCATTGAAAGATAAAACTTTTGACGTCAGTTATTGAACTGTCTTAGAATGGAACATTCTAAGACAATTCTTAGTCTACAACCGTCTTAAAATTTGTCTTTGAATATTTGAACACATATTTATTTGAGGAGTCAGAATGTTTTCAGTATTTGTGAATAACGACTTGTGTGTAGTGAACCATATTTTTTTCACATGTCCATAAATTCAAGAATGTGGAAGCTATGGTGCAAGTGGTTCAATTTTTCCACTGTCATGCAGAGGAAGCTTGCATGCACTTTCATCAGAAGCCAGGAATATTTGTAAACAACAATCACAGCGCGACTACTTGGTGCCCATGGAATGCTCGCAATAATTGTATGTTTACGAATCAAGCTTTTCATGCTCATATGAGACTCGGGGAAGGACTTCCAAAGCTACGTGAGGGTTCTAACTTCTAATATAGTGGAACATGTTTTTTATGTAAGGAAAGGAGTTTTTAATGCTTGTAATTAGTTGGGTGAGTAATTATCATAGCCTCGGGTTATTTGTTTTATGATAATCTTGTCATAAATGCTGCATAAACTCTTTTGCTTGTTCTGCTTGTTTGGAGACTTTACTTTTAGTTCAGGGGTATCTCTTGTGCCGCCGAACTGTTCATTACTAATATTACTTTATTTGCCCTATTTTAAAAAAATGAGACCCACAATTTTTTTTAAAATTTCAAATAATTTCAAGCAATAACAAAGGATATTTTAAAAAATAAAATAAAATAAAATAAAGGATGTCATAAAAAAAGTGTGCCATATAGTATGTTAAAAAAAATTTCTTTTTTCTTTTTAAATATAAAATTGTTAATTTAGAGTGTCATTCATTGTTAATGTGGTTATTTCAAGTTGCAATGCCTGCGCTGCGATAGCTTGATGTTTTTGTCCCTTTTTACAAATAAATATTTTAATTACTATCACAATTACTTTCATATGAAAATAAAATAAACGGGTTTAATTTAAACGTGATGATAATCCTACAATTTCAATTTGAGACATCCAAGATGTGACAGCTTGACCGTCCCATGCATTTGTTTGTTACAATATATTTAGAAATCATATGTATTTTTTATTTTCTTTAATTAAATATTTTTTATATTTAATGATAAGAAAATATTTTATTATAATTTCTACAAGATACAAAATTTTATCATTATTTATTGACAATGTTACATTTCTATTATACATTAACTTTGTATTATGATTGTTTCATGAATTTAAAAATATTCATCTATACCTTTTTTTTATTACTAGGAAAGAAAGAAAATATAGATAATTTATAATATTTATTTATCATGTTCAAATGTATAATCATTTATAACTATTAATAAAGATAATTATAATTATTTGGTATACACATTTTCTTAAATCATTTTATCTTCTAACTAATTCTAGAAACCAACTTTGAATCAAATAGTTATTACAAAAAATAACTCTTTAAATGTAACAATTATTTATATATTTTAATTATTATTATTTTTAATTTAAAACAA
>PYAF01000352.1:2632177-2642854 GCA_007407185.1 Glycine tomentella
ACGAGTATTAAATATGTTATAAAATAATATAAATCTTTAAAGAACATTTAATGCTTATCAATTTATATATATATATATATATATATATATATATATATATATATTATGTTTATGTATACAAAAACATTAACTGAAATAAGATAACAGTAAAATAAAAAACTACGAAACGTCAAATTAAAGAGTATTAAATATATTATAAATTAATATAAATCTGTAAAGAACATTAAATATATACTTATCAACTATAAATATGTTTATGTATAGATTCATATCTATCCATTAGACAAAACTAAGTTAAAGCAAGGAATATATTGCTCTATAATCAAAATAAGATGAAGGCCATCACTTTTGTTTTTATTGTTCTGTTGGTTCTTTCCATTGGAATTGGTATGTTCTATTTCCCACTGATTGAAGTTAGTCACAAATTTCAGTTTGTCAATTTTTTTTAATTCCTTTGCTTTTAAATAAGTTTCTGAGATTCAATTTCATGGTTTAATATTAAATATTTTATGTATGTGTGTGACACAGAAAATGAAGGGCCATTGAAGTTGATAGAAGCAAGAACGTGTCAAGAAACACTGTATCAGTTTAGCTGTGTAAGTAACAAATGTGACACTGATTGTCGCAATAAACATGGAAAGTTTGCAAGTGGTGCATGCAATGCCATTGAAGATTGCATATGTCGCTATCCATGTTAATAAATGTTTGACCTTTTTCCAACATTGTCCCTGTAGAAAATGTTGTTTTATATGTAATAACTGGCAATGATGGAATTAAGGAAAATAAAGTTACTCATTCGCTACCATATTTATTCCTTTTTTCTTTTCTTAGTTGCTTTTTCTCAGTATGAGTATGAGTATTCGTCATTTTTTTTAAGAGATCATATTCGTCGTTCCATGAATACTTCAATTTAATATATTAGAAAATTGGATCTAAAAAATATTTTTTTCAAATAAAACAAATGATATCTTCATAAAAATGAGTAATATTTCTTCATTCATATAATTTGTCAAAAATAATTAGGACACTAATTGCAAACAAATAGTGTTACTTTTATACTTTTCCAATCACAAATTGCTATAAAATTGAAAATAGAATAACTATATAAAGGAAATTTCATATGTAAAGTATTTTTTAATTATATTCTCAACACATCAATGCTAAAACCTTTTCACTTTGAAGGGCAATCAATTATACCAAACGAAATGAATGAATTTTTAAAATTAAGCAAATTCGTCTTTCAAGGGCCACTTTAATGAAGCGAATGTAGTACCTCTTTGTTGCCATGGAAAATAAGTCAAAGCTGAGCATCAAAGTAACAAATTAAGATCAGTCCCAGAGAAGTGAACGCCCACTAAAAACATATAAGAGATCAGTTGACGGATTGGGTCGGGAATATTAAGCTATTTTTTTCGATATAGCCCAAATTTCATTGATAATTAGAGAACATCTACAAGCACAATGAGTTCTTGAGTTTTTGAAGAAAAAAAAAGTGTCTGAACTAGAATACAAAAGCAACACTAAAGCAACACGATAGGAATATTAAATGTATGCCCTATTTATTGGATTATTATTTTATTACAATAATTTAAAAGGTAAATAATAATGATAGTATTTTATGTTCAATAAGACATTCTAATTAATTTTGTTTTTTTATTAACTGAAAAATTTATTAAACTATTTAGTAAATGATTTTTTAATAGCTTTTTATTAATTTCTACCTTTTTTGAAATGTTACTTAATATAGTATTTTAAAAAATGTTAGTTTCTAATTTTTTTATTTTATTATTTTTTATTCTTAATATATTTATCAAATTTTTTGATTACCCTTTTTAAATAAATCAGATTTTAATTATTATTTTATAATTTTCAACTACTTTAACAACTAATTTTATCATATTTATAATTTAATAAATTAATTTTTTTAACTTTTAACTTTCAATTCATTTTTTAATTAGTTTTGGTGAACATAGTCAACACAATAACAATAATAAATGAAAAAAATGAAAAAAAATTGTAATTAATATCATTCTTAAAAACACATAAGTTAAAATAATATTAAATGAAATAATATAAAAAATACATACAAAATATTAAATAAAACTAAAAAATTAAAATTACTTACATTTTTAAATAATTAAATTATGACTTAAAAAAGAAAAAAAATAGAAGTTGTAGAACAAAAAACAAAGCAAATAAAAAATTGTCAAAAGAAAGAAAAAAGTAGAAGCTTCTAAGAAGAAAGAGAAAAAAAAAAAAAAAAAAACAAGTCGAAGTACAAAAATTCGAAAAAAAAAAGTTGTAACATATGTCATTATTTTTGAATCAAAAATCGTAATAACTTATACAATTTTTGAACACCTATTACAACATACTCTCATTTGATAATTTTTTTAAATGATACTCCTAAATGGTAATTTTTTTTTTTTTACTCCCTTTATGTCAAAAAGCCCCACCTTCCCGTGCAATTTCAATTGGAATAAGAGTCGAGCAGCAACAGTTCCCATCTATCTTCCACAAATGGTATCCCCCAATGAAATATTGGTTTTCGATATTGTATATATACCTTTCAGTTCGCCTAATTGCTTCTAAAAAGCTTCATATGGATGTTCCTCTCCACAGTTAACTTTGTTGACAACTCACCAACTGAGACATGGCCAATTGATCTATATACTTGAACTTTCCAATTCATCTCTACAGGATTGTACTAGGCATAAGGTTGGCCAAGGTGCTAAAGGACTAGAAAAGAAGGATCACATTGCTTTCTTCATCTTTGCTCAAAATTGGTGAACACATCCCAAGCAGCCTCACCAGTAACACAAGCATTAAGCACGCATGATTTTAAATAGCAGTCTGCAACCGCAATTATGGCAGCAATTAATATTGCTGTTGTGGTGGTGACTGCAACCGCATCAGCCCGCAATTACGTTGTGATTTTAAATCACATGAAATGCTGCAAAGTAGTCGCAATGGAACCACATTAGAGTTGCAACAGTCTTTGGCCTTAAGAAAGAAAAAAGAGTATGAAAACTTGGCATTTTGGTTGGAAGCCTTACTACAAAAGGGACCTTTTACGACGCACCTTCTAAGACGGTTCCTAAAAAACTTGGCATTTTTCTTGAAACTCTTGGATCAGATAATTGTATTTTGCAAGGGGTAAATATAGTTATTAATGTGTATGACAGATGTGCCTATTAAAATAGCGTACCTATAACAAGGTTGATATTAAGAGGGTCAACCTTAGTACAATGGTAAGGTTGCTGTCATGTGAGCATGGGTCTAGTTGTGAAATAACCTCTCTAGCTTGATAACATGGTAAAAATGCATGCATTATACTCCCTAATCGTTTTTTGTATTAGTAAATAGTGTGATTGAATGTATTAGTAACTAGTGTGATAGAACCAACTAGTATGAACAATCAAAAATAAAAAATAAGAACGAAAGGAATAAAAAGAAAAAAACAAACAAAGACGGTTGTAGTTGTGACCGTCTTAGAATGTACACCTACTAAGACAGTTAGAACTACTAACCGTCTTAGAAATGAGAACATACTAAGACGGTTATAGCGGATAACCGTCTTAGAATCTATTTTAGTTTTTTTTTTTTTAAAAGTACCTTCTAAGACGGTTAGAGACTAAAACCGTCTTAGAAAGTACTTTTTTTTTTAAAAAAAAAGGCTTTTAAGACGGTCCAACAACCGTCTTCGTATGTCCAACTTTCTAAGTCGCTCGATACAAAGACGGGTGCGGAACCATCTTTGAAAGGGTCAAATAACCGTCTTAAAAGCCTCTTTTTATAGTAGTGAGGTTCATTCATTCTGAACATTCTCTATATAAGTTAGGAATCTTCATCATATTAATGCACAGAAATATAATATGTTAAAATTAATTTACTTTTTGCATTAAGAAAATGTTGTGAAGGGTCTAAAATAATTTTCATGTTTAAGAGTAAATCTAATTCCATTTGAGTTTGCCTCCCTTTTATGTGTTATAACATATTTCGTGCCAATTTAATAGTCATCTAAAGATTTTATTCTTCCAAGCAATTAGTGATCAAATTCATGTAATGATCATGCTCTAGCTATCAACCTTTAACCTTCATCCTTTTCAATTTAGGTTTTGTTTGGGAGTTAGAAGGGAAAGGGAAGGAAAGAGATTCAAGGGGAAGGGAGGGGAAGAAAATGGAGGAAAATTAGGGAAGTTCATTCCTCCTTATTTGAGAGTTAAAAATATATTAAGAGAGAAAAATTGAAAGTTAATAAGATACTTTTACAATTTTGTCCTTGAATTATGATTCAGTGTTTTGTATTTTGGTGTTTTATTAACACTGGCTGAGGTAGGATAATAATTTTATTACTTTTCCTTCTAAAAACCCCCAAATAGGGGGAATAACAATTTTTAGGCTTTGGAGAAATTCAAAGGAGTTTTAAAAATCCTTAAGAGTATGTTTGGATGGAGTATTTTAAAATTTTAGGAAATTTAAAATTCAGGGAAATTAAAATGCATCAATTAAAATTCTTTTATTTTCAAAATTTTGTGTTTGGATAAAGAAATTGAATTTCTTTATTTTTAAAATTTTGAACCTCATTCACGGAAAAACACGTAAGGTGGGTGGTGTCGTGAGAGTAGCATAGGTCGGAGTATGTCGGTGATTAATACGGAGTAAAAAGTTGTGTAATTAGAGCTTCTAAAAAAGAAGAGAATTTCAATTTCTCACCTTTTAGAGGGGAATTCAAATTCCACATTTTTAGTTGTTTAAAATTATGTTTTAAAATTTCAAAAATTTAATTTCCTCATATAAAAATATCCAAACAGTAAATTTTAAATTGAAGAATTTTAAATCCCCTAATAAATTACATTCTCCAATTAAAATTCTCTATTCAAACACATTCTAAATTCTTTTTTTCAAAAATTAAAACTCTCAAATAAAGAGATGTTACTACCCAAACTTTTTCCTTTCCTTCTTTCACCTCTAAAATCCTTCTCCCAATTAAAGCCTTAGTATTCATTTCTTAATCTTCCCAGCATTTCATAGTATTTTTAGAATTTATTTCCTATTTCCCCAATGAGTGATCGATAATCAAATTAAAATAATTATATATTAAAAATTATTATATTTATACTTTATTATAGCTACTGCGTCATTATTGAAGAAATAATAAATTATAATTTACATGGACTTAATATTCTTTAAGATAATATCTATACAATTAGAAATACAATTAATTATCTTGCTCAATTTTACTATAATTATATTTAATACATATTCGATTTAATTAAAATTAATAATTCTATCTATGTACATATTTTTCAATTTATGCAAAAAAAGAAATATCAAATTATTTAATAGAATTAATTTACATGGGATTGGCTAACATACTTACACTTCAATTTTAATTGGAATATATTAACAGCCTACATCAAAATATGTTGGACAAGAAAAAAAATACTTTCTTTATTTTAGGGCCATATTTAAAATTTAATCAAAGTTATATAATTAAACAAATAAATAATAACTATAAATTAGATTTTAAGATTTAAAAGTAACGTGAGTTTGTATAAAAAGGAATGTGAGTAGTTTATGGATATTTGAGTTTCTATTTTGATTATAAAAAATTAATTTTTTTATATTTTTATTTATGTTTTTATTTTAAAATTTAAATAATTATTAATTTTCATAATTTTTATTTTAAGTAATAACATTAGATATTATGTTACCATTCATGAACATTTATTTAAAAAATATCAAACAAAAAAGAGAAAAGTTGAATTTTAAAAATATAAAAAATATCTTTCAATACTTTAATGCCTTTTAGAAATTCAAAAAATTATTTACAATAATCATTATGCATTAAAGTAAATTTATTGTAATCACTAATATAATTAAAATCCTTAAATCGTAAAGTAAATGCTTTTTTTTTCCTATTTCAATTTTGTATTCTACATTGCATTTTTTTTTGTTTTTTATTTTTTTAAAATAATCATTAATGCACATTTCTCCAATATAATTATAATTAATGTCTCTCAATTGTAACCCAATATAAATAATTATTATTATATTTTTTATTTTTTTCACTATTTCCTTTTTAATAAATGCTAGGTTTCACACTATCTTCTATGGTTTTTCCATTTCTTTTTTGCCTTAACACACAGTTTCAACCTTAACAAAATCTTAGATACAAGTGAATAATATTTTGATAAATTTTATTTTAAATATACTTATTTATGTTATCTTCTCATATTTTCTTCCTCTTCTTTTAATAGTATTTGTAAAAAAATGTTGAATTACTTACAATTCAAGTGTGTTTCTTTTTTCTTCCAGCTGCAATTGTTAGGTTCTATTTGTGTTTTGTTAATGAATTTAGTTAGTATTCCACATACATCAATTTTTATATTTTTTTATTATTGATTTCATTTACGTTTTCATAATATTTTTTCCAATAATCTCATACGATATTATTTCTATTTCTTATATACATATAATTATTCTACAATCTCACTCCATTTCAAAAAGTATTAGTGTATATCCTTTATTCACTAGGGGTGATAATTTTTGTTGGAGCCTTGGAGGAAAAAATCAGGTAGAAAATTGTATATTACCAAACATTTTTAGTTACATGTATATTTTTAATACAAATTGATTTATTGTTATCTTTATTTTCTTTGATAAAATGTTTGGGACATTGAAGGAATATTTGTTTCAATAATTTACAAATATTTATAACTTTTTGTAACAACAATAATTATTTTACATTAACACATGTTATCTTACTTTTATTAAATTAAATTATTTTTTAATGTTTTACTTATTATATGTCAAAATAAATAATTCAATAAAACATTATATAATTTTTTTCGATCAACAACTATATTATTTAATATAAAATTATCATAAAATTACACAAATACACTTTAACTCATGCATTGCACGGTTAAAAAGTTAGTAAATATAATATTAAAAGAGTAATTTTATTATCTTTAAATCCTTCATTGTCTGTTACATAAAATAACATTCATAGGACAATTTTGGAAAAGGAAGGCCAAACACTTAACATGGGAAATGACATAAGCAATTTTCTGTTTCATTGCACAAACCACTTGCTAACCTTCCATGTTTCTGGCGGCAATCAGTATTACATGTGTTATCTTCACACCAATCGACAAATATTATATCTTTACAGCTTCTTGCTTCGATAATTTTCAATGGTCCTTCATTCTCTATGCCATATAAACACAATATTATATACTAAACGATGAATCTAAGTTCATAAACTTATTTGAAACGAAAATGAATTCAAAAAATATATAAGATTAAATTAGTGATAATTTATAGTAGGTAGCAAGAATAAGTGAAAAACAAAACATACCAATCCCAATAGTAAGAACAAAGAGAACGATCAAAACTGGAATGATGGTGTTCATCTTAATTTGATTTTACAGCAATGCACTCCTTACTTCAATTGCTGCAATACAATTCAGACTGATGGGTTAGTATGATTTTATACAGAAACACACACACACACACACACACACACATATATATATATATATATATATATAAATGGTTGATAAGCATTAAATATTCTTTAAATATTAATTTATAATACATTTACTATATTTTTCGTTACTTTTTCTTGATTTTGACGTTATCTTATCTTTAGTGATGTTTTTATTTAAGAGTTAACAAGCCTTTTATTGTTATTGTTGTTGACTTGTTACTACCAATCCTTGCATATTATATGAACACTAATGTTAGAATTATAACAATTAAATGTATCATTTTCAAAAGTGATAGTCTAATTAATTTTATATTAAAATTAAAAGATTACTTGCATATAATATAATATTTGTATTAATTTAATTTGTCCTTCTATATTAACTTAGTCAATGAATTCATTAACTTCATAATATTTCAATATTTATTCTTTTTGAATGAATAATTTATTCTTTATTCATGAAAGGTTAAATGAACATAATTTAAGTTTTGAATTTATGTTTTTAGTCACTCAAATTCATAAAATTTTGATTCCAGTGCCCCAAAATAAATTTGAGGAACAGCAAAAGCAAATTTTTAATTGACGGATTAAAACTAAAATTAGTTGCATTTGAAAGAATAAAAGATATTAAAGTTTTCATTAAGATATATAACAAAATATATATTTTTATAAAAATTATTAATTAAATTTTATTTAATAATAAATCATATATATATATATATATATGCATGTATATTCATTTAAATGTTATATTAATATATGTATATTATAATTAAGTTCATTAAATTCAATAATTATATAATATTTAATAAATGTTAGTTAATACTACTATATAAGAAAAACACAAGTATATATACACACAAACTACGTTAGTAAACTTATTTAAATATTAATTTTTTTACAAGCTATTTAAATATTACTAACGTAATATTAATTGCTTTTTTTCACCATTACTCCTAATAAATGTTATTTCATTTTTTAATCTAATACTCCATTTCTTTTTATATATAACACTCAATTACTTAATTCATAAAGATTAAGAAAAATGATTAATTTAGTTTATAATAATAAATTTGTTTTAAATTTATATTTTTTCAAAATTATCCTTTTCATTAATATTTCTCTCTTTTCTAATGGTTAATCAATACATTATCTTTTTTTAATAAGGGATATTTTTAGTATAAAAATAATTAATACAAAGAATATTATAGATTGAGTCTTATAAATAAAAAAGAGTAATAATACTATCCTCTTTCATCAACTCCCTCTTTCCGTAATTATAAGATCCATTTCAAAAATTTGTTTGTCATTTTTTATAAAACTTTTTCAAATTTTTAAATGCATTAATTATTTTTTACATAGTCTTACTTAATTATTCTTTCTCCAAACATTAATAAGAAATAAGTAAGTGAATAGAGAAAAAAGAAAGGGGTAGTTTTTGGATGAATTAATTGAAATGGTCTTACAAGTAGGGACGAATGAAATATTCCATAAGATTAATTCATAAAACTATCACTCTTTTTTATTTATATATTAATTTTTGTTGTCTGTATAAAATAACTTAGTACGATACTTAATATATGTAACTCAATACTTATATTTAATTTTAGAGTTGTAAAACCCGATCCGACCTAGCCGGCTAGACCAGTTGGACCAGGACCCAATTGCCTAATCGGACTGATTCCACTACATAGGTTACAGAATCCCAGTTGCACAGGTCCAACCCGGCCGATTTTATTTTTTTTTTTAAAAATGGATTTTTTTTAAAAAAATTGAATTTAGATTTTGGATTATCGATTATTATTTTGGATTTTGAAGTAGGGATGAACTTTTCTTACTCAAATAATGTTAGTTATATACTTATATTATATATAATTTTGAATTTTTAATATATACAATATCAAATTGAGCCAATTATTAATCTATCGGTTGGACCACTGACATATTACTTCGACTTGATCAATCACAAAATCGGATTTCACAACTATATTTAATTCTATTTATTATTCTTAATACTATAAATTGATTTTATTAAACAATTTACCAGAAGCATATTTATTATGGTCAAACAAAAAAAAGTAACCAAAAGTCAAAAGAGTAGTAAATATATTATATATAAATTAATACAAATCTTTAAAGAATATTTAATGCTTATTTATATATATATATATATATATATATATATATATATATACTTTTGTATATCTCCATATCAACCCACAGATAGATAGAATTGAATTGGAGCAAGAACTACATTACTGGTAAAATCAAATAAAGATGAAGGTCATCACTTTCATGTTGATTGTTCTGGTTGTTCTTTCCATTGGAATTGGTATGTTTTACTTTCTACTTATCGAAGTTAGTCACAAATTTAATCTTATCAATATTTTAAACTCATTTTTTCTTTTAAATTTTGTTGATCTTGAAATTCATGGTTTAGTATATTGAATATTTTTGTATATGTGTGTGACATAGAAAATGAAGGATCGTTAAAAGTAACAGAAGCAAGAATCTGTGAAGACACATTGTACGAGTTGCAATGTAACGATTTCAAGTGTAATACTGCTTGTCGCAAGAAGTATGGAAAATTAGCAAGCGGTATGTGCAATGTTGTAGATGATTGCACGTGTCATTTCCCATGTTAATTAGTGTTTGACTTTTTATCCAACTTTGTCCCTATATGAATGTAAGTTTACATATAACAGGCAATGCTGGAATGAAGAAAATAAAACTACTCTTTTGATATTATATCTATTCGTTTTTCTTTCTTAGTATGCTTCGTGCCATTAAAAAAACTTCAATTTAGTATGTCAAAAAATTGGATGCAAAATACTTACTGATGAATTTATCAAATAATATTTCTTCTATTATATAGTTTGTAAATAAAAACTTAGGTTTCAATTACAAACCAACAGTGAAAATGTCTAGTTTCACACTTATATAAACTGGAAATCACTATAAAATTAAAAGTTGTTACTCTTTGTAATAATTATATTAAATTTATACGTAAATTAATTTTTATTTAATTAAAACTGTAAATATTCGGAGCACATTAAACTTAAAACCTTTTCACTTTCAAAGTAAGTTAATTATATGAAACAGAATGAACGAAAACTTTGCTAATAAAATTCATCATTTAAGGGACATTTTATTATATTTAAAATTTAAAATAATAAATTTAT
>PYAF01000352.1:2671969-2707947 GCA_007407185.1 Glycine tomentella
AAGGACCGTACCAATATAAATTTTATATATTAAGATATTCTTATTTTAGACTTCATGCATTTTTTATTTTTGGTTTTTATTTTATTTTTGTATAACAAAGTCTTGTTTTATATAATTACGGTAAATTTAATTATAAATTAAGTAAATAAAAGAAAGTTTGATTCTATGAGGTGATGTTGTTGGATCAAGTCAGGAATCTAAAAGAAAGTTGAATAGAATTTTTTAAAATTTTATTACTTTGTTTATTAATTCAATTTAAATGATTATTTTTTATTGATCAAAGTTTTTAAAGAGATTATCACAAAAAAAAAAAAACAATGACAACACAATCACATGAAAAACAAAGTTCTGTGACCATTTAACACCAATTTCATTTTCAAGATTGAATCACAAAACTAAAGATTAGAGAAATATAATCACATACAAAATTTATATTGGTACGGTCCTTAAAGAACCTAATCTAATTATTTTGAGATCTCTTAAAACTTTCACTAATAATTTAATAAAAAGTTAAGTACAAATAGAATGCATGTGCAATTTTCTAAATTTTACTTTCCCCTTAAACCCTACAAAACAAATAACAGAAGTTGAAATCATATCAATTACCAAGATCAAAAAGGAAATTCATATTTATGAATACACCTCCTTGATGTGTAGATCATAATTTCTTTAAACTCTTCTTCTAAGAATGACCAAATCATGATAAATAATGAATGAATCCTGATTAACTTTAAATCTCCATAACAAATATACAGTAAATCTTCCTTAGTTGATTCTCTTGAAATGTTTTTTTTTCTAAGTTAAAAATGTATAAAGAGTCATTTATGAAAAAAACATAAAAGGATATTTATAATTTTGTCGCATAAAATTATATTAATCGATTGTCAATTATAACAATCAATTAATTCATCAAAATCTTATTTTGTTCTGCATTTTAATAAACTTGATAATCAATTAAAAAATGATAATTGATTATTTCAAGTTACAAAGTCTTCTTTCTTCTCAAACTAATTTCTATAATGATTACAGAAATTGGTAATAAATTAACTCGTCAGTTCCTAAATTAGATTACAACAATTCATTTGTCTTATTCCACTAACTTAATTAGATTTTGTCGATAATCATCTATGAATTATGTTGGAATTCGTTAATATAATATATATATATATATATTTATATATATATATATATATATTGAATTACATTTGCACAAATGAGGACTAGAATCCTCTAGGAAAAGCTATCTAAATCAGCTCGTGAAGGATTAACAATACATCGTGGAGAAAACTCGTAAATCTGGATAGAATTCACTGCGATAATGGCTTGCTTGTCAAAAAAATCCACTACTTGATTCGCCTCACCAATAATATGTCTCCAAGTAACCTGACCTTTTATTCATGAGAAGTATTCATTTTGATTCCGAAAAATATGAGGTAATGATAGATTTGTTTTTAAATGATAAAGAAAAAATAATTTAATTTTTAAACATACAAAAAGTACAAACCGTACCGACAATTATAATAATAAATTGGTTTCTATTTTATAATTTAATATCAAATTGATTATAAAAAATATAAGTTATTATCAAATTAATTCTTAAATATTATAATCTAATTATAAAATGGACTCATAAATTTAAAAGATAGTAATCATTTATCGCATTTTTATATATTTAAGAACTACATAATTCTTAAACATTTTCGATATGATTAATAAAAGAGATTTTTCTCGGATTCATCCTCCCATATTATATAAATGAACTTGGATCATAATTATAAAATTCGAACCTATCATTAACTTAATCGAGATAGTGGATCAATGGGTCAACAAAACTAACTTGTATACATCTCTACAAAAAAAAAAAAAAGAATTGTACAATTTTCCATTCTAATCCTCCCAAAATCTTTCTAATTTGACCATAACTCAAATAATTCCCACTCCTTTAGTGTTCAACAAGGTGAAGATGATCACAAAGTAAAGCTTGTTTCTCTTCCCTTTGTATCAACCAGTCACCTAATTCCAATAGTGGACATAGCTAGGCTCTTTGCCATGCATGGTGTGGTGTTGATGTCACCATAATCACCACCACAGCCAATGCCACCATTTTCCAAAGCTCAATCGACCATGACCGCAGCCACGGCCATGCAATTCGAACCCACCACGTTTTGAAGTTCGCTGGTGAACAAGTTGGGTTGTCAGTAGTGGAAAGCTTCAACTCCAACACGCCTTAGGATATGATCACCAAAATCTACCAGGGACTCACCATTCTCCAAGACCAATACCAACAACTTTTCCATGAATTGAAACCTGATTTCTTGTCCACTGACATGTTTTACCCTTGGACTGTTGATGTTGCAGCTACGTTGGGAATTCCACGGCTCATTTATGTTAGTGGTGGTTACCTTGCTCATTCAGCTCAGAACTCAATTGAACAATTCTCACCTATAACCAAGGTATTGTTGGATTATATGACATGCATGCAAGATGATATTCTCATTTCTCATATTCTATTCCTTTTGAACACTAAAGGATTACATGATCACAACTCAATACGCGATGGAATATTTTAAGTGGTAGAGTAATCTTACTATCACGATTTATTGAAATTCAGTCCTTATCACTTTGATTTGTCCAATAAAATAATATTCTATTTTTTTCATATTTAATACAACAATAGAGTTTTCTATTTTTAGTAGGGTGATTCTTACTAGACAATCAAACATAATTTCTCTATTACAATATACTCAATGCTTGTTATAACATTTTATAAACTAAAAGTTGTATACGATAATTGAGATAAGAGGCAAGTTACTCTTGATGAAGCCAAACATCAGAGTTCAAAATAGAGAAGGGGAGTGTCATAGAATAGCATTATGTAATTGATTTGATGACAAGAGGATATTCTCATATTCTATTCTTTTTCATATTTAATGCAGGAGTAGAGTTTCCTATTATTAGAGTGTAAAATTGGTAAGAAATTAGTTACATTTGTTTATTTAGTCCAAAACTTTATAAATAGGACTATCTGTAATTCATTTTACATCTTCAAATCAATATGACATCTCCTAATAATTCTTTGTCTTATGCATATGATTTGTATCCTGATTATCATCACCTATTTTTAGTAGGGTGATTGTTACTAGGCAATCAAACATAACTTCTTTATTATAATGTACTTTATTACAATACTCAATGTTTAGTATCAATATCATGGTTGCGACGAAGTAAATACTTAGGTTTTTACCGATAACGATTGACATAAGTGGTAACGACTTGTGTTTCTTAAGAAAGAGAATACGCATCTTATGTGCGCTCAAGATTTCCGATAAAGATGTATCACTCTTTTGACGGAGACAACTTCATACCAATACCATGATTACTAAAAAAATACTTTTAAAGTTTTCATTTTTCTGATTAATTGCTTGTTACGGGTAAATTCAGATACAAAGAGTTTTATGCTTCCTGGATTGCCCCACGAATTGAAGATGACGTGTTTGCAGTTACCGGATTGGCTTCGAGCACCGACAGGTTACACTTATTTGATGAACATTATGAAAGACTCAGAGAAAAAGCTGCGGATGGTTGTTGAATACCTTTTATGAGCTTGAGGGAGATTATGAGGAGCATTCAAGAAAGCCATGGGAACTAAGTTGGAGTGTTGGACCAGTTTCCTTTTGGGTGAACCAAGATGCTTCAAATAAGGCGGATAGAGGGCATGCCAAAGAAGAACAAGAAGGGGAAAGAAAAGAAGAAGAATGGTGGCTCACATGGCTTGATTCCAAGACAGAGAACTCTGTTCTCCGTGTGAGTTTTGGGAGCATGAACAAGTTCCCTACCCCTCAACTTGTTGAAATAGCTCTTGCCCTTGAGGATTCAGGCCATGATTTCATTTGGGTGGTTTGGAAAAAGGGTGAAAGTGAAGACGGTGATGGCAATGATTTTCTCCAAGAGTTTAAGAAGAGAGTAGAAGCAAGCAACAAGGGGTGTTTAATATGGGGTTGGGCACCACGGCTTCTCATACTAGAGCATCATGCCATTGGAGCTATGGTGACACACTATGGATGGAACACAATAATTGAAAGTGTGAATGTAGTTTGCCAGTGGCAACTTGGCCTCTCTTTGCTGAGCAATTTTACAATGAGAAGTTGCTGGCAGAGGTGCTGAGAATTGGGGTGCCAGTGGGGGAAAATGAGTGGAGGAATTGGAATGAGTTTGGGGATGACGAGGTAAAAAGGGAAGAGATAGGAAATGAATTGGTGTTTTGATGGAGGGTGAAGAGTTTTTAGAAAAGAGAAGAGCAAAAGCGATGCTGCTAAGAAAGCTATTCAGGTTGGAGGGTCTACTCGCAACAATCTGAAAGAACTGATTCAGGAGTTGAAGTTACTCAAATTTCAGAAGGTCAATTGCAACCACAAAAGTGAGGCTAATGCTTAGGGAAAACTGCAAAAGATTCAGTGCTAAGCACTCTTGCTAAATCATAGACATGTCCCATTCAGTTGCCCTAAAATAACACAATAATTGCTGACTAGTTATTTTATGATTTTAATAATATCTAAGTATAAAACAGTTTTTCCTGTAATTCAAACATAAATCATAGTTTGAATTATTTAAAATAATTTTTTTTAAGTTAACAAATTTATTATATATGATATATTAGGATTAAATGACGGTATAAAATTACTGTGTAACTCTTTTTCTATTATTTTATTACTTGTGAATTATGGTAAATTCTCATGTTTGTATGTGTTTGCTTAACCTGGAGTATTATGGTGATCCAACTATTTGGAGAATGAAAGATTTGACAGATTTGCAGCTGGAGATTCTAATACCGGAGTTTCCTAAACAGAAAAGTTGGTCATGTCCAACTAGTTTACTCACCTTTTGGAAGTATGGACATTACAGCATGAGAAGCGTGGTAGATGTGCGATTCCTTGATATTGTTTTATATGAAACCTTTTTTCAAAGTTACGTGAGCCACAAAAATATTTGTAGCTGGTTTACCTTGTTTAAAGGGAGGTTTAATTTCATTTTTATCTCTATTTTTTTTTTTAAGAATTTTATCTTTAATTTTAAATTTTGACATTTTTACCCTCAACTTTAGAAAAAGTTATGAATTTTATTCTAACTATTTTTCTATTAATAAGTAAAAAACTTTGAGGGTAAAATTTGCTAAAAAATGAAAAGTTAGAAGTAAAATTTACCAAAATAAAAAATAGGATATAAAATTTGTCAAAAAATAAAAAGTTGAGGATAAATGTGTAATTTTGTTAGAGTAAAATGGCATAGGATAAAAAATTCACGTTCTTAACCCATGATCAATATGATTAGAAGTTTCCTTCCTAACTCATAAAGCTTCTTTATATTGATTTTGTTCCATGTGGGTAAGTTTCTTAAAAATTAAAAATAAAATTCATTAAATTAATTTGTTGGGATAAAATTTGTAAGTTGAAAATAAAAAATGCAATTGAGCCTAAAAGTAATAGTTACAAGGAAGTTCATCAAAAGAAGTTGCTTGATAAAAATGTCAAAAGAATTAATCTATAATTTGGCATTTCAAAATAACAAGTTTTGATATTTAAATCTTATATAAATTGGTTTCTCAAGAGATAAAATTATTTACAAATTGATAATTTGAAATTAAATTAATAGACATGTTAATATTTTAGAGATTAATACGAAAAATCATGTAATTTTTATTTTTCAAGAGTAAAATAAACAAATTATCATTTTCAAGTACCAAATTATAGGTTAAATTATATTTTTAATCTCTTATTTATATTTTAGATTCTTGTTTAGTCTCTTAAGTTTAAAAGATTTATTTTACTCTTTTATCTTTTAAATTTAAGTCAACGTTTCTCTTTTGAAACACTTATCATTTTCAATTTTTTTATACAATTTAAACATTTTTATTTATTAAATGTCCCGTTAGATTCAGGTTCCCAGGGGGGTGTCCTCACAACCATTTGAAAGAATTAATCCAGGAGTTGAAGTCGGTCAAACTTTAGACGGCCAGCCACAAAAGTGAGGCCAATGTTTAGGGAGAATTGCAATCGATCCGGGACATAGCACTGTCATGCTACATCATTGACATGCTAAAAATACTGTCAAATAGAATAGTATTGTTGTTGTCTGGTTTAGATTTTTTTTTCTTCTAAAAGTTAGTGAATTTTTATTTTTGGTTCATGTAATTTATTTTTTTAATTTTGATCTTGTAAATTTGTGTTTATTCAATTTTGGTTATGTTAAGATATTTAGTTTATTTATAGTTTTTATAAGCTTGTGTTTTTTTATTTTTAATCCCTGTAAAATTAAATTTATAGAAATTATAAATGAATAATTTAGAATCTTAAAAAGATTAAAATTGAAATACAAACTTAGATAAATTTATATGAATTAAAAATGAATAAAAATATTTTATAAAAATCAAAATTAGAAAATACTATCTTGACTAAAATTAGAAAATTAATCTTACAGGATAAAAAAATAAAAAAACATTAACTTACGGGAGAAAAAAGCATATTTAAACGTTTGTTTTCCTAATAATTGTACTACTTATGAAATAAAAGAATTCTCGGTGTTTGTATATTTTTGGTTAAATTGAAGTACTTATTCAATATTATCGTGAAATAAATCATGAACTATATTGTTGACTAATAATTATACTACTTATGAAGTAAAAGAAATCTCAGTGTTTGTATGTTTTTGATTAAATTGGACTAGCATGGTCCAACAATTTGCAGAATAAAATATTTGAAAGATTTTGCATTTGGACATTTCTTTTTGTAATTATGTTATTAATGTCAACATAATTAGCTAAATCTTATTGATTTTCTTAAAAAATTTCTACAATATTATCTTATTTACTTGTTGTTTTTATTTCGTTAACTAACTGATGTTAATAGCTGTAAATTAGTTATGTATTAGATAAAGTTTTCTTGTATAGTTATAGGCAAAGTTTTATTGTATAACATTAAAGAATATTATAATGGAATTCTTTGCATGATGATAGACATGCAGCCAAATTTGATATGATACCAGAGTTTCAATTCTAAAACCTAAAAGTTTGCATTTCTCGTTTTGCTCTAGGAGCTTTCACATTTTGTTTGAACTCTCAAACTTTGTTTTGGTCTTGTTATCAGATATAAAAATACAGACCATAATCTAATAACATATTAGATTATATTTTGTACAATGATGAACATCATATTAGTCAAAAGAATATTGATAAATGATATTGATAAATGGTTTCAGTTTGCCCTGACAAATGAAGTTAGAAACTTTAACTTCTTATAATGTTAGTGAAATGTACCAAATTAAGTATACTTAATTTCCACACAAACAATATGAATATAAGTAACTGGAATCTGTCAACAAGCAAACTTCAAATATATAATTTAGGAGTTTTTGGTTTTCTTCAAAATTTATTTCTAAAACTTGTTAAAGTTCCTGATTTCTCAATGGATGATCTTGTGACAGAATTTCCCATATTGAAATACCTGAGACTTAAGGGTTTCAATAGTCTCCAAAACTTCATGAAATGCAAAGAACATAACATGATCAAAAGTTAATGTTTGATTAGATGTTATAAGATGGATTTTAACATGCGAAAGGAAAACATTTTTTACACGATACAAAAGAAATTTGGATCGTTAAATGATTATAGGTTTCCATCTGATGGCTTAAGTTCTTTCTTTTTTTCTCTTTTTCTGTTTATCTTTCCTTATTTGTCTTTTTTCTTCTACCATTCTCTTCTTTGTCCCCTTATCTTCCTTTTTCCATCCACCTCGCCACCATCATCTCTCCGAATCCGATGCACAGGTAACCACACAACATTGTCATCGTCACAATGAAGGCCTTCATCTCCACCCACATGTGCACCACCCAACTGCCACGACGAAGCCACCACCATGGACCCCGACATCACCAACAGTCACACAGTGGTGCAAAGTCGAAGAGATGGCAAGCGTGCACCTAGTTGACTTCGTGTGTGAAGATCTTTTATAACCATCAATGGAATCAATGAAAGAAAGACACAGGTTTTGGATTTAGTCAAACCTACGTTTTGATAAAAAAGTAACAAATTTTAATTTTGAGGGAGAAAAAAAGATTCAAAATTTTGCAGGGACGAATTTTGAACATTTTGATATTTATAAGAACAAAAAATATATTTTAGTCCATAATTTAAGTTTTAAAAAATGTCACATAAGCTATGATTCATCCAAGCCTAGTTTTAGACAAAAAAAAATACATTTCAATTTTACAAGGACGAAAAACATATCAAAATTTTTGCAGGGACAAATTCCAAACTTTTAGATATTTATAGGAACAAAAAACATATTTTAGCCTTTAGTTTTTTAGTCTTTTAAAAACTAAATTTTAATAACAATGGAAGGGATCATTTTTTATCATATATTCTTTTTTAAAGGTTCATTAGCCAATTTAAAATTAAGTAGGATTTTAAACATGCCTATAGGCTAGGTCAAACTTTTAAAAAGGTTAGGTTAGCCTATAAAAAAGCCTATGATAGGATTTTTTTTTTTTATCAACAAAGCCTATGATAGATAATATATCAGACTTAACCCTTAGTTTATAAAACTAGTTGAGAAGAAAAATTAGTTGGAAGGTGAAAAAACTAGCACATTAAATTATAAGTATTTAGTAAAATTAGTTATTGAAGTAACTAAAAAATGTAAAATGAGTGAAAAATAATAAAATCATGATTTATTTAAAAAATAAGCATAAAATTTGATAAATATATCAAGGATAAAAAGAGAAAAAATATTAAAAACTAGAAATTAGAAGCTATCGTTTTAAAAGTTGTTACCTCAAGTGTCGTTTCAAAAGATACTAGAAGCTACTAATAAAATTTATTTGTCAAAGAGGCAAATGAACTTTTTTTGCTAATAAAAAATTAAAAATTAAATGAAATACCTTGTCAAACATAACTTATATTAATTTGTTTCTCATTATTTTGTCAACTTGATCATCCGTGACAAATTAAAGTGATGTCTTGTTAGTTGAGATTATCCCAAATAGTATAAAAAGGTTTTCAGTAGGACTAATTTGGTCTAATAAGAACATTCTAAGGATTAAGGGTGAAAATAGGTCAAATAACCTTTTAGGGGCCCATGGTCTATCCTGGTTAAGGCCTAACTTATTTATTAAAAAGATCAAATGTGAACTTTTAAAAAAATCTTTTTAGTTAAAAAGGTCAAACGGTATACTTTAAGAAAAGTCCAATAAACCTGAATAGTGAACCTATCTAAACTATAATTTATAAGATCATATTTGATAATTGATAACTTATAATTGAAGCATGTCTATTATGCTGATTTTTCACTTTTAATTATTTTTTTTTATTTAATCAGATCTTGTATATAAACTTTCAGACTATATCAAACCTTTATGTAGGTCAAACCCAAATCTTATCAAATTATTTTTAAGATGTAACAAACCCATACTAAAGTTCAAAGCGAAACTTTTCAATATTAAATAGCCAAATTAAAATCTAAAATATAAATAAGAAACTAAAATTATATTTTAGTTGATAAATCATGAATAAAAATATTCACAAGTAATGCTTAAAGAATCTTGAAAATCTCATGCAATGAACAATTATTCATCTCTTGGTGTCTTAAGGCTTTGTTTGAGTTAAGAGGGGAAGGAAAGTAAAGATATTCAAGGGGAAGGAAAGGGAGGAAAATGAGGGAAGTTCTTTCCTCCTTGTTTGAGAGTTAAAAATATATTAAAAGAGGAAAATGAAGAGTTAATAAGATATTTTTACAATTTTGCCCTTGAATTGTGATTCAATACTTTGTATTTTTGTGTTTTATCAACAGTGACTGATACATGATAGTAATTTTATTAACACTGGTTGGGATATGATAATAAATTTATTATTTTTCCTTCTAAAAATCCCATGAGAGAACAACAATTTTTAGGCTTTGGAGGAATTCATATGAATTTTAAAAATCCTCAAATCATTTTCCTCAAAAATTAAAACTATCAAATAAGGAGATGTCATCACCTAAACTTTTCACTTCTCTTCTTTCCCCTCTAAAATCTCTCTCCCAAACAAAGCCTAAAAAAATATTTGATCCTTGATAATTAATAAACTTTCTTAAATAATAATAAGAGATCCGGTCAAAAAGCCAACCAAATAATAAAAAATGAAGTTTTGCAATTTTTAAATTAATTTTTTTTTGCGTATCTTAATAATTTTTTGATTAATGTAAATAAATAACAAAAAGTAACAAACTAATAAAACAAAACAAATGATGATAAAGTAATACTAAACAAAAAAAAAAGAAGCCTTGCAGATTCCGATCAATTCAAAGATGAATGCAACCTTCCCAGCATCCCCTTTCCACATTCCGTTATAATTACTATCATCATTTTTCTCAAAATTTCTGACACTTTCTCTGAACTTTCTCCAATGGCGGTTGCAGCCTTCAAATTCTCTTCGGGAAGAGGAAACCAATCTTCCGCACATTCGAACGCGCCTCCGAACACGACGTCGTCTTCTGGCAGATCCTCCACCAGAGCTCCGAACCCGACTCGCAGGTCGAGGAGCGTGAGCGCGTTCTCCAGGGGCCGTTCCGACATTTCCACCACCACCGAGTTCCTCAACAAGAGGGACAACCCTCTCTTCTTCGACGAAACGCAATCCACTAAAGCTCTTCTTATCGAAACATCCACGCCCGCGAATTCGGCGCGAAGTGCCGAACCGGGTTGGAGGGAAACAAGTCGGGTCCTATCCAGAGCGGGTTCGGGTCGATGAGCCCGCCCCGCTTCGCAGTGCCCGGTTTCGAGGCGCCATCTGAACTATTCTACTTCCGAGGTATGCTGCACGTTTTTTAAATTGATCCTTTTTTTTTTAATGCTGTTATGAGAAAAATACTCACCTCGTCTGGGCATTTATATTTATAGTCTTCGAGGTTTGTCACTGTTTTTGGCGGATAACTTCCTACCAATATCATAATTCCATGGTTTGCAAAAAATATTGGCCTTCTAATTACAAAAACTGTTAATTAATTTTGTTGAAAGAATATAGAATGTGAATCGAGGAATGAAAGTTTTGCTTGTTTGTGTCTTTTTTTTACAGCTGTTCTGTATGTTTCCTAGAACACAAATGTATAGCACACGAAAGTGCTACTTGCTTGATGTTGGATCACTCTAACTCTGCAACTTTAAGGATATCAATGGAGACTGATACCTTAAAGCAGACGATCACAGAGGTACACGAAATTGGAGTGGGGTGTGTGCTCTGTGTAATTGAAAGAGAGAGAGCTCGAGTGAATGCGTACCTTTCACCAACGAGTATTCTGTATTTATAGATGCAATATCTGGCCGTTGGCTAAATGCAACGTGCACGAACGGCTTCCTATATTTCCGGCCTCCATTCGCACGTTCATAACTACTTGAGTGGACTGAGTCTTAGTCCACGTACGTTGAATCTCAATAACATATCGTAGCTAATTGGGCCTTAACATAAGCCCAATTATGACTCGAGAACAGTTGCCCCCCAGCCCGGTTGCCGAGTACACTTGGTAGCCGGGATGCATTTGATGACGTCACCATCGTTGGGATGATAGTCTTTCCGACTACGATTGCCTGCCTTGTTATGCAGGGTATAAAACGGATACGATTCTCCGGCCTCGTTTATCCGGGTACACTCTATCCGGACGTTTCGTGTATGAACCTGCATAATTATGTCCTACCCGGTCAACATTCGTGTCGGAGTCATCGACGACCCCATTCCTTCAGAAGATTGTGTCCGGATTTTTGGCATGAGGCATGGTCAACCTAACAATTCCCCGGGCAGTCGTCCTCGGAAAAAATTGCTCCCCGGTATTTATCTTTTGGGCCTTGAAAGGCTGTTGGGCTTCCACCTTCGCGTCGGTTACTATTCTTTATGATTATATGTAATAAATGCATTTAAAGCACCTGTCCCTTCACTGACCTGGTAATGATTGCCGCAAACGTGGTTTTACCATAATACCCTCGAGTCGTTTCATTTTGGCAACTGAGCCGTTTTCTTTTCTTCTGGCGGTTTCCGAAAGTTGCCATCTCATTTCAAATTTTATTTTCAAAACCGTTCATTCATGCCTACTTCTCCCTCACTTGTCATTTCTGCCTGTTTTCGGCTATTTCCTCCCTTCTCTCTCAATATCTTTTCGGTTATCCTCTCGCGTTCTCTGCAAACTCCACATTCGTTCTTCGATCCTTTGTTCTCAACAGGTTAGTGCCTTCTTTTCTCCTCTTTCTGCATCATTTTTGTATTCTTGCATCATTGTGGCTCTGATAATCGGGATTCGTTGGCGTTGCATATCTTCTTTCTGGCTTTTCTCTGTTTATCGGGTTTTTCTTCGTGTTTTCTGAGTTTCTGGGTTTCATCACTTTCTTCCCCTTTTGCTTATTCATTCGTAAGATACTATGAAAATAACTCCTGAAGTAGAGGCGGAGATACGCAAAAAATTTGGGCCGCGTTCCGCTTGGCTGCTATATGGCCTTCCATTACCAGTCGGGGAGAGCCCTAGTGATCCCCTACGCCGCCATACCGGTGGTTCGTCCTCCTCCGGAAACCGAAAAGTCACCACCCCTAGTGGTGGTTCAGCCCCTTCGTCTCTCCCACTTCTTCCGGTTCCGGTGGACCCTAATCCAACACCCCTAGGCCCAATAGTGTTAGGTCCAACTGGTGACCCTCAAAATCTTTCTTTGGTAGTGTCTAGTCGACCTCCTAATTCTCCAGTTAGCCCTCCTCATTCTTCGAAGGACGAATCGTCTTCATCTTCGGTTGAAGTGATGGATGTCACGTACGAGGCATGCATGGATTGTGTATCTGAGGCCATCAATTTTGTCCAACTAGGGTCCGACGACGTGGCAAATTCAATTTTTAGAACGTGTCGTCATAACCCCGTTTTGCGTCCTGCTTCCAAGGACTTGCAACCTAGGCGGTCTTCTCGTGCTGTCGTTGGCGGGGTTTCGGCCTCGATTTCTTGTGATTTTGATGCGTTGCCTCCAGGTACGTTTTGCTAACTCACTTTCCTACTTCATTTTCGTAGGTATAATGGGTGTTACTTCGGACACAGTGGACGAATCTGCTTCTGTCGAGTCTCAATCCGAGGTCCCCCCCGCACTAGCGTCTAGGTTTCCCTGGGTGACTCATGAAATTCTTCGCACCTCTTCGGTTCTTGGCCTACACAGTATATTGTCAACCCCAATGGGGAGGCAAGACGGGTTCGTCCTGCAGGCTCCCCTACCCGGCGAGCCGCTTTGTGCTCGACGGGAGGGTAACGATCCCAATTTCTTTTTCTTTTTCCAAGACGTAATAACCCAAATAGGTATTACCTTCCCTTTTTCTTCTTTTGAAATTGAAGTTTTGAATCATCTCCGGGTAGCTCCTTCCCAGCTTCATCCGAATAGTTGGGGTTTTATCCGTTGTTTTGAATTATTCTGTGCGGACTTGAAAATTCCCTGCACAGTTCCCCTTTTCTTTTACTACTATTCTCCCCATACTCCTCGGACGGGTAAGGAGCCTTCTGGTCGGAAGGGATGGATTTCCTTCCGTAGTCAGAATAAGAGAAAACTTTTTGAGCCTTTTTCGGATTCGTTTCGGGGCTTCAAGGACAAGTACTTCAAAGTTGCTGCGTCACCCCACAGTCAACCCTTCTTCTTGTCCGGACCGGAATCGTCCGATGTGGAATGGGTCTTTCCTTTGTACTGGTCGCATGACCATTACAAACAGGATCATTCCAACTACCGTTTTGTTGAGGAGGAACTGTCCGACTCGGACGCCTCCTCTGTCTTCGTCATATCTGAGTTTGTGGGCACTCATGGTCAACCCAAGACTTCTGACTACATCGGCAGTGGGCGTCGAACTGGTCTGCTTTGGTAATTGTATTTTCTTGGTTTATACTTGTACTTATGCTAATCTTGTAATGTTTTCTGATTGTAGCCGCCGGCATGGGATCCCGACCTCCCCCCGGGTCCAAAACCGACGCCGCCCGCCTTTCCAAACCAGCTGAGGGCAGGGGTAAAGGCAAAAGGCAAGCCAATGACAACCTTGGCGGCGCGCCCAAGAAACGGGGTGGTCCTTCTTATAGGACGTTTTTTGATGAAGACCCCCAAATTTTGGCGTTGGATGCACCGCCGGCGCCACGGCCTTCCCCTTCCCCGACGCTGAATCCGGTCACGGTGGTCAACACCGTGGATCTCACTGTGACCGGGGACCAGCCGCGTGCTACTCCTCCCTCCGACTCCGAGCAGCTCCGGACGCGGGATCGTTCGGATAATTTGTGGAAAAAGGGGGTTACTGAAGAACTGGTCCGTTTGACCAAGCCCCCTTCTTATATGACCAAACCGGGTGCCCCGGTGGGGGAGGAGCTGGACGAGATAGTGCGGATTGAGGAGTATGCGTACCGCAGCGCCTTTCTGGCCCGGGCCCTTACTTCGGTTCGGGAAAAGTAAGTGTTCTTCCAATAACTTTTTGATCTCTTACTTGTTCAATGAAAATGTTTTTAAGTGTTTGCGCCGCAGGTACGGGGTTGTTTTGGAGGAGAAGGACAAGGCGTTGGAAGAGAAGGATAAAGCCTTGGGTGAAAAGGATAAGGCTTGTGCATCCCTTGTCGCCCTTGAGGCTCAACTCACTTCCCTTCAAACACAGTCGGCTCGGAGATTAAGCTTTTAAGGGAAGAACTGCTTAAGTCCCAAGCTGATTCGGCCTCTTTGCGGGTAGAATTAGCTCGGTCTCAAAGTTCTCTTGAAGCTGCGGACCAGAAGGTGGCCATGCTGACCTCAAATCTCGATTCTGTCAAGGCTGACAAAGAATCCTGTGTTCAGAATTACGAGGGTCGGCTGGCCGCCATGAAAGCAAGTCTCCGTGCTACCGCCGAGGAGGGATTCGGCAACGCCCTTGAGCAGATTAATTTCTTGAATCCTCAAGTGGCCCTTACTATTGCCGGGATGCACTTCTTGGCCTACGTGGAAGATGGGCAGTTCTTTCCTCCTCCCGTATCCGAAGATCCCGCGGCGGATGCAATGGAAGTAGTGGAGCCTACTCCTGTTGCTTCTGCCGACGCCGTTATTCCAGCCGACGCCGATGCTCCGGTCGACGCCATCCAACCTGCTGCTGACCCCACTCTTGATGCCGCTGTCCCACAATCCGGTACTGACTCCCCAGCTCTCCAGGAATGAAGGGCCGGAATGCCGGTTTTAACTTGTATTTATTTTTCATTTGTTGGGCCCGGTGCCCGGAACAACTACTAAATTTGTGTATATATATTTCTCAAGCTCTTAGCTTGATTCGCAAAATATTTTGTGCGCGCATCTTTTTGGTTCCAACGACCATTTATTATATTCGAATGTATTGTTTGTCGTTCACGTTGTTCGACCATAAATAACTTCGCCAAACGAGTCCGTTATCCGACCTGATCAGGGTCGGCTAGCGTATCATCTATAGTCGTTATCATACTACGAAATCATATATAATGACTCAAATCGTAGAATAATTGATAATAGTTGCATTTATATTCGTTGCTACAATAACAATATGCGTCCGAGTAGGATCGACACTTTTGGAATTACAACGATATAACTTATTCAATGTAAAAATAATGGGCTCGGAAAGCCAGTGCTTCCGAGCTAGTATCTCCTAACAATGTCTTCGTCGTGAAGGAGGACCGTATGGGCTCGTATAAGTTCATTCCGAGTCCATACCCCCGATAACGTGACTGCATTGTTGTACTGCCTCGTGAGCTCCTGATGAATAGGGACCATACGGACCCGGATGCAACATTTTCCGGGTTTGTACCCCTACTAACAAGGAGGTCGGCAATGTTTTAGCTGTAATATTTCTTTAACTTGTCGGCATTCCATGTTCGTTTAACCGGCTTGCCTTGTAATGTTTCCAACATGTATGCTCCTTTATCTAACTTTTTAGTAACTCGGTATGGGCCCTCCCAGTTGGCTGCTAATTTTCCATTCCGGGCGTTCTTGTTTCCGATGTCGGCACGTCGCAATACCAGGTCGGTTTCTTCGAATTCCCGTGGGACCATCTTTTTATTGTAGGCGCGTGCCATCTGTTCTTTCATCTTTAATTCCCTGTTATGTGCTTCTATTCGGGTTTCCTCTATGAAGGTTTGACTTCGTCGCCATGATGGTTGTCCAATTTCGACGGGGATCATGGCTTCACTTCCATAAGTCATCCGAAATGGCGTTTCCCCGGTTGATGATTGGACAGATGTCCGGATTCCCCATAAAACATAATACAACTGTTCCACCCAGTTCGACCCAGCGTCATACATCCGCTTTCGTAGAGCTTCAAGGATTGTTTTATTTGCGGCCTCTGCATGGCCGTTGGATTGGGGGTGCTCTACCGACGCGAACCGGTGCCGGATGTGAAAACTAACCATCATCTCTTGGAATCCCTTGTCTGTGAACTGTGTTCCGTTGTCGGTTATTACTTCTCCGGGAATTCCGAAACGTGAGATTATATTTCTTTCGAAAAATTTCTGCACTCGGGCCGAAGTGATTGTGGTCGAGGGAGCTGCTTCAATCCACTTGGTATAGTAGTCTACGGCAACTATCAGCCACCTCATCTGTCCTTCCGCCGGCTTGAATGGTCCCAACAGATCCATGCCCCATTTGTAAAATGGCCATGGCGCCGAGATAGATTGCAATTCTTCTGGCGGGGACAAAACCCTTGACGCGTGCATCTGGCAATTTTCACAGGACCTCACATGTTTGGCGGCATCCGCACTCATAGTCGGCCAGAAATATCCAGCCCGGAGGGCCTTCCTAGTCAGTGCCCGGCCTCCCATATGTTGGTCGTTGATCCCTTCATGTATCTCGGATAAGATATACTCCACTTGATCCGGGGCCACGCATACCAGCAAAGGACTATGCAACCCTTTCCTGTATAATTCTCCGTCCATGATCGTATACATAGCCGACGCTCGTATCAAGCGTCGGGCTTCCAACTCGTCGTCTGGCAAGGTTCCCCTTTCCAAATAACTTACTATTGGGCATCGCCAATCCTGGTCGGTGGTGATCATCATTATGCACGTCGGTTGCAGCGTCTGCTGTTGGATTACTGTTCTATTGTTTCCGGGTTTTTTGGTGCTTGCCAGTTTTGACAGGATATCTGCCCGGGCATTCTCTTCTCGAGGAATGTGATTCACTGTAATCTCGTCGAACTCGGACATCAATTGTTTTACTCGGTTCAAGTACTTGGCCAACAAGGGCCCTTTCACCTGATATCGTCCTTCGATTTGTGACGCGACTAACTGTGAGTCCGTGTATACTTTTACGTTCTTGGCTTCCTGCTCCTTGGCTTGTACCAGTCCGGCGATCAAAGCCTCGTATTCGGCTTGATTGTTTGACGTTGGGAAGCCTAGTTGTAATGAAATTTCCGTTGCTACCCCCTCCGGGTTCTCAATTATAATCCCGGCTCCACTCCCTTTCTTGTTGGAGGATCCGTCTACAAATAAAGTCCACCACTCGTCGGCCATTGGGTTGTGAGGGGTGAGCTCTCGTACGAAGTCCGCCAACGCTTGGGACTTAATTGCATGACGAGCCTCGAATTTCAGATCGAACTCGGATAATTGGACGGCCCAGTGTGTCAGCCTCCCTGCCAAATCCGGTTTGTGTAGCACCTGTCGGATTGGCTGGTCTGTCCGTACAGTTATGGTGTGACTCTGAAAGTATGGACGTAGCTTTTTGGCGGCAACGATCAGGGTGAAAACTAGCTTTTCTAACTTTTGATATCTTAACTCGGAGTCGCGCAATGCTCGGCTCACAAAGTATACCGGCTTCTGCGTGGACTCGACTTCTCTTACTAAGGCTGCACTTACGGCTTCTTCGCCTACCGACAAATACATGACCAGCACTTCTCCCGTTTCCGGCCTTGATAGTACCGGGGGCGACGCCAATGATTTCTTCATGTCAATGAAGGCGGCTTCACACTCCGGGTTCCATTCTATGACGGCTTGCTTCTTCAACATCTTAAAGAATGGCAATGCCTTTTCCGCTGACTTCGGCATAAATCGGGTGAGGGTGGCTATTCGACCCGTCAGTTGCTGGACTTCCTTCTTGCTCGTCGGGAATTGCATGTCCAACACGGCGCGGCACTTATCCGGGTTGGCTTCTATCCCCCGGTGTGTTAGCATGAACCCCAAGAATTTTCCGGCCCCGACTCCAAAAGTACATTTTAATGGGTTGAGTCTTATGCTGAACCTTCGTAGTCGATCGAAAGTTTCTTCAAGATCCTCGACATGCTTATTAACATCCGTGGTTTTGACGATCATATCGTCTATGTAGACTTCGATATTTCGTCCAAGTTGCGATTCGAACACTCTATTCATCATCCTTTGATATGTGGCCCCCACGTTCTTGAGGCCGAACGGCATAACATTATAACAGTAATTGGCCTTGTCGCCGATGAACGCCGTTTTCTCCTGGTCGTCTGGGTGCATTGGGATCTGGTTGTACCCAGAAAATGCATCCATAAACGACAATACCCTGTACCCGGATGAATTGTCGACCAGCTGATCTATGTTCGGCATGGGGTATGCGTCCTTCGGGCACATTTTATTCAAATCGGTGTAGTCCGTGCACACCCTCCATTTTCCGTTCGGCTTCCGCACCATCACAACGTTCGACAGCCAAGTGGTATACTGGACTTCGCGTATGAATCCCGCCTGCAGCAGTTCGTTGATATGGACCTGCAAAGCATGTGCCCTCTCTGGTCCCAATTTGCGTTTCTTCTGTTCCACCGGCTTCGATCCCGGGTACATTGCCAATCGGTGGCTGCAAAACACAGGATCGACGCCAGGTATTTCCGACGCCTTCCACGCGAATACGTCAATGTTTTTCTTCAGACAACGGATCAACCTATTCCTCTGCCCGGGTTCCAATGCCCCACCGATGTTGGTGACCTGCCCGGCCGAATCTCCGATTACAATCTGTTCGACTTTCTCCACGGGTTCTGGTCTCCATTCATCTGGGGCTTCCCGCATATCCAGTTCCACGACGTTCACCGAACGTACCCGGCTGGAGCTGTCATCGTTGATGTCTCTTTCACTTTTACGAACCGTGTCGTAATAGCACTGTCGCGACTCTTTCTGGTCGCCGCATATAGTCACCACTTGTCTGTTGTTACCCACGAACTTGAGTTTTTGATGTTTAGTGGACATTAGGATGTCCCACTTATGGATAGTCGGTCTTCCCAATATCATGTTGTATTGGGATGGGAAATCTGCTACGACGAACTCCACTTCTTCGGATTTATAAGCTTCTCTCGTTCCTAGGGTTAAACGTAAGCGGATGGACCCCATCACATTTGTGTTGCCGCCGTTGAAACCGATCAGCATCGTCTTGCAGGGCTTTAATTCCTTTACATCTAATTTCATCTTCCGAAACGCAGTCAACATGATAATGTCGGCGGAACTCCCATTGTCTACGTACATTCTTCTTACCCGGCAGTTTCCCACCGTTGCTGATATAACCAGCCCATCTTCATGTCCGGGTACCACTCCCTCCATGTCTTGTTCGGTAAAGTACAAGAGAGGAGGTTCTGGCTTTCCGACCCGGGCTTTGAATCTGGGTTGTGCCTGGACCGACAATACCTCTTTCAAGTACTTTTTTCTTTGAGTGGAAGTGTCGCCGCCGCCACCCATACCTCCCGAGATTACATTGCACTCGAACTCTGGCTCCGGGAACTCGTCATTATCTTCCCGGGGCTTCTTTCCTTCATCTTTTCGTTGACTTTCTTCTCCTTTTCGTTTGTTCTTTCTTCCTTGTGTCCGGATGACGTACTGTTTTAACCTTCCTTCCCGAATAAACTTTTCAATTGCATCTCGCAGGTCCCAACACTGGTCTGTGGTGTGCCCGGGTCCGTTATGGAACTCACAGAATCGTGACTTATCCAAACCGGCCTTGTTGAAAACAGGGCGGGGCCGTTCAACCTTCTTCATTTCGGTAAGCGCAACTTCCTTCCAGATTTGTGATCGGGATACGTTCAGTGGAGTATATTTGTCGTACTTGTTTTCATATCTTCCTGGCCGAGACTTCGGATCATTATTCCGGGTTCGATTCTCGGGATATCCTCTATTCTTCGGGGGCGGACTCCTCCTGTCATGACGCTCCTTTCCTCGTCCCGGGTTGTTGACGACTTCCATTTGTTCCAACTCCAAATATTTCTTCGCGCGGGCACGAAATTCCATCAACGATTTCACCGGGTCCTTATATATGGACTTTGCGAATCTTGATGAACCATCGAGTCCGGCCGATATCAAGTATACGTGGACTCTCTCCTCCAACCCCTCGACTTGCAGGGCGGCTTCCTTGAATTTATCCAAGTAGCTCTGCAGTGTCTCTCCGGGTAGCTGTCTGACTTTGCCCAGGGTGAACTCGGACTTTGGCTGCTTTTTGCTGGTTGCGAAATTTAATAAAAACTTCTGACCAAAATCTTCGAAATTTTTTATCGATCTAGGCGGGAGTGTATGGAACCACATCTGCGCCGGGCCCGTCAAGGTTGTGACGAAAATCCTCGAAATTATGGGCTCGTTAATCCCTCGGACACACATTTGCAAATCGAATTCGTCGATATGCACTTGCGGGTCCTGTGTTCCGTCATACTTTGATAGGAAAGACCCATCAAAGTCGTCTAGGTATCGGGCCTTCACGATGTCGTCTACGAAAGGACTGTTATTTTGATGCCCCCGACTATACTTCCGACGATATATCGGTCCCGTCTTCTGACAAAAGTTCTGCTCCCCCTTCTTGCCATGTCCATCCTCTTGTGGGACCTTCTCATTACTTTTCCGTCGACTAGGATTATCGTCGGGGCTTTGTTCTACATCGACCTCGTCGCGTGTCTCATTTTGTGCTCGGATTTGACTCCGATCTGGCTCGTCGGTCCTTCTTTGGTCTCCTGGGTCGGCGTCGCGTCTCTGAGTTATGTGAGTTCTCAGATCTAGTGGCTGCTCTGTCCGCCTTTGATTCTCCGGGTCCGTATCCCTCCTTTGATTCAGATGTGTTCTCAAATCCTGCGTCTCGCCCTCAGGATTTGACAGCTGTACCCGGTCAACTATGATTTGTAACTGCTGCTCCAATTGTGCCGTTCGCTGCATCTCGGCACGTCTCCACTCCTCGTTACGTTCCTCGATTTGACGAGTGATGTTTCGGATGTCATCTTGTCTCTGTAAGTTTTGTCGTCTCTCCATGTTCTCAATTCGGGTTAAGATTGAATTGAGGACATTACCGACCAGCTGCCCTCCGAGCTCACCCTCCTGGCCTATCCTCCGTGTTATAGGAGTCCTCTGCTGGTCTGTCTGGGCGGGATAGGAAGCCTCATCGGAAACAGCTTCAGTCACGTGTACTTCTTCTCTCCGTGCCGCATTCTGGTTTTTCAGTAGAAAAATCTCCCTGTTCGGCATCTCTGAGCGTGGTACGGAATGGCTGTTTCTTGTATTAACCATCGTTGAAAGATGTGGGACTCGAAATTTAACGTTCCCCACAGACGGCGCCAATGTTCTGTATGTTTCCTAGAACACAAATGTATAGCACACGAAAGTGCTACTTGCTTGATGTTGGATCACTCTAACTCTGCAACTTTAAGGATATCAATGGAGACTGATACCTTAAAGCAGACGATCACAGAGGTACAAGAAATTGGAGTGGGGTGTGTGCTCTGTGTAATTGAAAGAGAGAGAGCTCGAGTGAATGCGTACCTTTCACCAACGAGTATTCTGTATTTATAGATGCAATACCTGGCCGTTGGCTAAATGCAACGTGCACGAACGGCTTCCTATATTTCCGGCCTCCATTCGCACGTTCATAACTACTTGAGTGGACTGAGTCTTAGTCCACGTACGTTGAATCTCAATAACATATCGTAGCTAATTGGGCCTTAACATAAGCCCAATTATGACTCCAGAACAACAGCATTTTGAGTGTTTGGAAATCCAAATTTGTGTTGAGAAAATTAGCGGTTTATACTACAAAAAATTCACGTAATGTTGCATCCCAGTATGACAGGTCTTCCAAGTACTTAAGCAAATGAGTAGATGTATATCTTGAAAATTTAAAACGGATATGTAGGAAGATTTAAAAGTAGGACAAAACCTAAACACAGTTCTCTAATCAAAATGGAAGATTCACCTTAATAATCCACATGATACAGATATGCATTAACCTAAAGGATTACGTAGATTATTGAGGCTCCAATTTTGATTGGAGAACGCCACCAACAAAACGTAAGTAACTATATTTAAGTTTTGTCCTTATAATTATTCATTATTCATATTATAAATGTAAGATAAATGCTTTGAAATGAATAACTATATAATAGACATGTACGGTGAATGTGAAAGTTTTTAGAATGTCAACAGGTCAAAGTCATCCTAATTAGGCTTAATTATCAATTTGGTTCTCAAATTATTTTAAATGGTCTAATTTGGTCCCCAAATTTTTAAAAGATTCAATTTGATCCTAAAGTTCTTAAAAATGAATCAATTAAATTTTTAAAAGGTTCAATTTGGTCCTCAAGGTTTTAAAAATGAATCAATTGGGTCCCAAAATTTTTAAGAACTTAAGGACCAAATTGAATCATTCAAAATAATTTGGGACCAAATTGATTCATTTTTAAAAACTTGAGGATCAAATTCAACCTTGTAAAAATTTGGATCAAATTGATTCATTTTAAAAAACTTGATGACCAAATTGAACCATTTAAAATAATTTAGGGACCAATTTGATAATTAAGCCTCCTATTTACTAAGATAATTATTATAAAGTCAATGAATTTAACAATTTGTAATTAAATGATAATGTAAAAAACTTCTAGAAACCCAATTATGATTTTAAAGGTAATTATTAAAATTCAACGAACTTACCATATATGACAATTTGTAATTGAATGACAATTTAAAAACTTATAGAGATCCTAGTTATGATTTGTAAGGTAATTATTATAAAAATCAACAAACTTACCATATATGACAATTTATAATTGGATAAACAATGTAAAAAACTTCACGACTGGCAGCGTGCATATTATTTATTCTATCAAAGTAAATTACATTAAAATGGCAGGTGCAGATCACATTAGTCTCAATAATGTAAAAGTTTCACATTAGTCTGAAAAGCTATAAAAGGTGATGTTAAGCCTTAAACAGTTGACACATAAGTCACTCAAAAGGATTAATAGAACTAATATTTATGGTTCTTCCTTAGGGGCTAAGTTGAAGTTTTTGTACTTTTGACTTTTGAGGACTAATGTGTTTCGCAAGCACAAATGTGGAGATTCACTGAAGAGTTGAGACCTCCTAGACATTGTCGTTGGGGAAATGTCATGAACAACAAAAAGTGGTCTCCTTTGGTTTTGCAGTGTATTTTTGAGATGCATGCATACGAAAAAGAAAGAATGTAAGGAAAAGATATAGTTGTATAGTCTTGTGTACAATATCAATTTTACACTGTTAATGTATTCAAATTAAACATATGCAAGGATAAAGCTATGTACAATGACCTTTCCCCCAGTCCCCCATACCTTTGCATAGTGAGGAGTTTTGGCCTCTGGGCGCTGGGGTACATTAGTGTATTCTAATTAAATTCAATAATGAAATTTTACAGTATTAGTGCATTCTAATTAAATTCTATAATGAAACTTTCCGTTATTATGGTGTGTGACATAGAAAGAAGGGTATGAAAGGAGTTTAACTTATTTGTGCAATTGCTGTTTGTTCAGAGTGAAGCTGAATCTAAAGAAGGGAATGGTTTGGAGTTAGTGGGGAGTAACAGAAAAGGTGGTTTGGTTGGAAGAAGTGAGAATGGTGTGACTGATCAAGTGAAAGATTTGCAGACGTGGTCTAGTTGGCATTTGTCTGTTGAGGTCTCAGATAGTTTTGCTGCCACTTTGGTAAGTTCCTTCCCTTACTGGTGTGTGTTTGAGGCATATTAGAAACATTGAGACGAGGAACAATTTACTTGTTGTTTAGTGATCATTTTGTTTGTCTGCAGCCTGGTTTGCAAACTCAAACCTGTGATGATGAAGCTTCGACGGCAAGTTCTGGATTTGGTTCTGATGAGAAAACTATCAAGGCAGTTTTTGAACAAATGAAGGTGAGGTATAAAATAGTTTGTATACAGATATGTCTGGATTGATTGAAAAGAAAGGAATTGGATAATATTAGTTTTTATTGTTAAAGCCTCAAGTTGATCCTTCAAAGTCACATGCATCACCACATTAGTTCTGTAGAATTTTTTTCTCAAGGGACTAATTGCTTGATGTAATCTTTGGAGGACTGTTAGGGTGATGTTTTAGATCTTTGGAGGACTAGAATGGTGATGAAAGTTTTTGGAGGACTTATGTTGTGATGCGTGTAACTTTGGATAACTAGTTTGAAGGTTTACACTTCAAAATATGGTGAAATTGAATGAAACCAAGTGGAATCCATTCCATTCCCCCCAACCCCCCATCTGTTACCTCTGTTCCCTTCCAATTTGTTAGATACTTTTTTGATTCTGCAATGTGTTGGTATATTATAGAACCAACTTATTGTTTACAATCTATTCAATCATAACATATCTGAATATTATAGTATTTTATTCCATTTCATCTCAGTTTGATTTCATTCCTCCTACCATTAAAATTCACACAGTGTTATGTATCATGTCATGTCATGTGTGCTTAAAAAAAAAAATTATGCCACGGGATCATTGATGTAGATTCTATTTTCTACATATAGGAAATTTCAATCCATGACAAATTATTCTTCCTAGGGAGAAACTTTAATGCTTCTATGATACAAGACTAGGCATAAAAATAATAATTGTTCTAGCTGACAAATGGATAACTTTTGGTATATGTTTGGGCTTGAATTCTGCAGTCAGTGCAAGGAGATATGCCAGAAGCCAGTGATATTTATGAAACAATTCGTTCTGAAGTGAGGCGTGCTATTTCTGATATTCAGATTGGCCTTGAAAGCGTATGTTTCATTAACTGTCTTTTTCATTGTCAGCTTTAAGTCAACTGGCTCTATTTGAATTGATTTAGCCAATGGTGATTGATACAATATGTCACTATTTAATGGAAAGCTTTCTCTCTGTGAGTGAGTGTCTGTGAGCGTGTCTGTCTGTCTAAGACTAATACTTAAAATCATGCATTATAAATATTTAGAAAGCTGTCAAAGAAAAAGGTTGGATAAGACATCTACTAGTCATAATTAACAGAATCAGTCAAGAAGCCAGGCATGACAGTTCGTTCTCTGTGATTGAATCATAAACTTGTAGCTGATAAAAAATTGAAGAAAATCTCTTCAGGTTTCAATGCATTTTCGAAGTTGAAAACTCAACTGCTCCAGGGATACAACTTTGCATTTTACAAGAAGTGTAGCAATTGCTGCATTTCTTGTGATTTTTGATTTATATTTCCAGGGAAGTGCATACTCACATTAGTCATTTACTCATTATATTTCTTTCTTTATAGCTTGTACTAATAAAATTTGGTTGCTCATCACAACTCACAAAATCTGAATAGTTGAGTACTATTTATTGTTGATGCATGTATGCTTAATTTTGAATTGTAATATAATTGGAAAAGGAAGTTTTGTGCTATTTTCTAACTTGTTTCTGACTCTGGAATTAAAGGCTATCCAAGGGAGTAATGCTGCTGCCATCACTGTTACCAATTTGTCTGATATTCCTTCTGACTTAGTAAACCCTGGTGCAGTAGAATTGGTTTTAGAGATTAGAAAAGAGTATGCCAGAAAGCTTGAAGAGGTGATATTCCCTTTCCCTTCTATACTTGTAGATGGAGTATGGTTAACTTTTCTTTGTTTGTTGATGGTCATCACATAGTTGAGCTTGAGGGTTGGTACTTGGTGTTATTGTTGCCTAGAGGCTTGAACATGTTTTGTTTCTGAAGTTCCTTTATGCTTTTATGTGGAAACTCTCAAATGAGTCACTAGTTCATTTACCCTTTCCAGACCAAATGACTACAGAACATCTTGCCCAGCCCTTAATGTGTTCTTCCTCAAGTGGTTATATTGTGTATTTGGGTTCTAGTCTCTATTTTAAGTTGCACTTTATTAAGTAGACCTTGTCATACTTACAGTCCCAGGAGCGAGCTAGAAATCTTCGAGCAGATCTGGCTGTTGAAGAACATCATGGACAAGAACTTGATAGAATCTTGAAAGAAGTTCTTTCATATCCCAAGACCCCTATTACACAAAAGCCTCGTCCAGCAAGAAAAGTAGGTTTTCTTTTGGCATTTTGTTTAGTCTAGTGCATTTTTCAAACTTGTTATGTGAGATTCTTAAATACTTTGCCCATTAAAACGTATGTAGCATGTGTTCTGTTCTGTGTTGTACATGGACCATATTCTTTATAAATTATGTATGTAGGACGAAACATTTGCCTTGGAGGGCTGTAGGATGAAAGCAGAAAGATTGGGGGGAAACCTGAAAAAAAAAAAAAAACTTGTTTCAGACATGTACCAAGCACAGACTTTATCTTTTAACTATGAATCTTGAATCTTCATATCAAATTATGGACTTCTCATGGATGGGAAGAAGCTTCTACTCTTTAGCTGTGTTATAAATAAAATATGATTGCTGACCGCATGAACTTCAAAATATTAAATAGAAAAAGCCCATTTTTTTTTTCAAATATTGAAGTCAAGATATCGATGTTTCCCTTGTTGAGATTTTTAATCAGATATGCTGACAATCGTATTTATGCATATTTTTAACTCTTTAATCTCACAGACAGCTATGTGGGGTGAAGATGATGATATTGTAGTTCTTGTAGTTAGATAAGTAATGATATTTAATTCTATTTCATTGCTAATGAACCAAAAACGTGTTCACAGTCTAGCCTTGAAAGAAGGAGGATGTCAAAACGTCTTGCAGAAGATGCCAAGGCTTATTTTGATGAGTGTGTCTCGCTATCAACTTTTGATAGTTCTGACTTTCATCTCTAGAGGATCACCCACTCAATTTCGTTGGTCCACCTACTCCATCTGGCAGCCTTGTATGTTTAACTGAGGCAAGTTCTAATGCTTCAGTTTCTCATTTCATTAGTAGTTTCCTCAATGATTAACAAGTCTCTCTTGATATTCTTTACTTGCATAATATTTCTCTGAATCTGAAATAAACTTCTCAAATAGTATCTTGTTACTTAATCTTATTCCAATGAGGGTGAGTCCTGACACAGTGGTAAAGTTGTGTCTTGGTGACTTGTTGGTCATGGATTTGAATCCGGAAACAGCTTCTTTGCATATGCAAGGGTAAGACTGCGTACAATATCCTTTCTCCTTACCTTCACATAGCGAGGAGCCTCTGGACAATGAGGTACATAGTTTTTAATCTTATTCCAATGTAATATTTGAAACCTGTTATCTTGGTGGCTTAAGACATTAATACTATTCTTTCAAAAAAGACATTAATACTTAAATATATTAACTAATTAAGGGCTAGATACCATGATGCTTATAGATATCTGTGAATGGGGTTTAAAATATACGCATTCACATATAATTATCCATCAAAAGAGGAATGTTATAAGATTCAATTTTATTGTTTGCTTTCTCATGCTGATATTAGACCTTACAATAAGTTCAAGGATGCTTAATTGTGTGCCGGTAACATTTCTCTCTCTCTCACACACAGAACACAGTGAGAGAGTGAAGAGGTGGGAACAAAAAACCTGACTTCTGTGATGGTTCAGAATAATATCGCTAAAGGAAGTTGCTAGTTTTAATCATTTGGTTATCACTCTTGAGAATGAGAAACTGAAAGCATGGAGAAAAAGTGATTGATAAGAGTGGAAAATGTCTTTTGACTTGTATACAACTCTTGTCAAATGGCTAGTTAGGGGAGATCTTGTACAAAAGTTAGTGAGTGGAGGAATGGTTTTTTAATATACGGAGTGATCATTGCTTCAACTTTCAATGAGGACATAGTCATGGGCTAATATTGATTCCAATTCCTTAATTTTCCATTCCATTTAGTGTAAAGGATTTATTCAAGAAAGCGTTGGAAAATGTTAGGTGATGTAAACCGGATTTTGAATTTCTTGACGTTGGTGCATATTCTATTTCCATGTACCTGATCTCACCTAGTGAGCCAAGACTTTGTTGTTGTTACATATTCTGTCTTTTTCTTACACACCCCTAAAAGGAATTATGCACATGAATTTTCAGAAAATAAATCTCTTTCATTTTCACAGGAATCGGGCACACGAGGACAATCCATGAATATCCATTATGACATTTCACAACCACCTGCCAACATTGATACTGTGGGAGCTTTTCACGGTCAAGTGAGTTCAATCACTGACAGCACAGAAACTGGTAGCAAACCCTGTTTCTCCTTTGCACAGAAGCCATCCGAAACCTCTGCACTTCAACAAGACATCCAACAGTACATAAAAAAGTTCGAAAAAAATGTTTTGAAGTCTTCAACTATGAGATCAAATTATTGTGACCACCCTCATGAGTATAGTTTTCAATCTTCTGCTGAGAGCTTGCTGATTGATAGAGTACTACTAAAAAGTAGAATTGAATCTGGTAGTTTGTTACTCTGTGGTGGTGGTGGTAATAATTTGTTATCTAAATTTTCTGGGATAGGGAATTGACTTGGAGGCATAGATTAGGCAACTCTTATTTATTTATATATGCCTTGTAATTTTGACCTTATCATTCACCCATGCGCATCTGTTTGCGTATTCATGTAAGAGTGCCAGCAACACACAAACGCATGCGCACACACCGTGTTTGTGTTTGTGTGTCAAATTTTTAATTAGGGTTTTAAATTATATTTTTAATTGGATCCTTAAACTTATATTTGTTTTTTTAATTATGTCTAAGGAGACTCAATTGAAAGAAAAAAAAAACTTCAAAAACATATTTAAAATTGTCAGTCTAGGAATCTAATTGAAAATTGTCATATCTTTACAGACACATATTTTCACCATTACTGATCAGCATTCTCACCTCTGGAACCTCTGCAAATTTGTAAATTTTAAACTCAGTATTGTCAACCTAACAAAGGTGGGATTATTGGCATGTAAAGACTTGAGACTATTCATCCATCAAATATTTATTCTTTATTTGGGGTCTCTAAATTTGTATTTGTTTTTTAATTAGGTCCTTGTTTGTTAGGACTTAATTAAGAAACAAATATAATTTTAAGAACCTAATATAAAATAATAGTTCAAATAACTAATTGAAAGTTGTCAAATATATAGTTCAACAAGATCCAAATTACTTAATTTAACCTATAAAAAATTGAGTAAACTTATACTATTTGAGCAAGGAATTTTAACAAGATGATACACACGTGGCTCCTGAATTCTATAAATGAAAGAAGGGGAAATACTTGCACACGACAAACTTTGCAACAATATAACTATGAGATACAATGAGCCCAACTTATTCGCGTATGTTCATTAACATTTACCATGCTTATTTTTAAATTCATACTATGAAATTTAAAAAATATACAGTAAAAATATTTATTAATTAAATTATATATTAAGTATATACATAATAATTTAAATAAAATTAAGAAATATAAATTAAAATATTTTTTTAAAATTATTGTGATTATATTTATAATTTATTGAAAATATTTGAATTCGAATTCAAATTATAAAAGGAGAAAGCATTTTATCTTCAAATATTGATCACAATACCAAAATTTTATAACACTCAAACACTCTACTCAATCAACTGAGCTAAACTATATTGGTAGGAGAATTCATGATGAATATATTTTAAAGTTAAAGTAGATGAAGAAATTAAGCTACTTTTTAATATAGTGTATTTTAAATTAATATATAGATGTAAATTACTTGAAAATATTTTAAATTTTATTCAAAAGTATCTATATAGTTTTGTTACGGACCCAATATATGAGTCTAATAAAATGTCTCATTAAGGGTCCATTAACTTAAAATCTCAACAATAAATGAGGAGATCTCAACAACGTGCATAACAGTCATCGAAGGAAACCCCAACAAACAAATATCTTAATCCCAACAATCAGGGATTATATCTTATCTAATCAAGAGGTTATATTTTATCTAGTCACAAGATGGCAGCAATTAACCTAGAGGTAAATACCCTTATAAATAAGAGGTACGCTCACAGGTATATTGATTTCTCTCGACTCTATTATATGTTGTCACTGTGCACACGCATCACGTCCATTGGCTAAACACCGTCTCAGTATCAAAGTGCACAGTGATCTGCTTAGTCCAGGGGTATTTCTTCCATAAATACCTTGGAGAAAGTTATTGATCCAAGATTAACCTACTAGTTATTCAGCTAGACATTCTTGTTCTCAAGAACAGAACAATTGGCGCCGTTTATGGGAACGATAAAATTCGATTCCCACCCAATAATGGTGAAAGCATAACAGCCGCCAATCAAATCTTAATATGATGGGTGCAAAGCGCAAGAAGGCAGCCTCATCAATATAGAATGTGAGATTCACCATCAAGGAAGTCGGGTTGGCATATGCGCAATATCACTTTATGAGGATGAATCTTGTCTCATGAACGGCAAAAGAGATTAGATCAAGCAAAAGCTAAGTCTTCTCCCCCTTCTAATATGAAGCGTCAGAAATCATTCTTTCTAATATTTTTATAATAATATATGTGTAAAATATTATTATTTGTGCATCTCAAATATAATCACCGTAAGAAATTGATTGATCGAATAATGTCAGTAATAAATTCATGTTTATTATTAAATGAATGAATTGTTGAAGTCAATTAATGTGATCAAGAGTGTTAAGGTTATAAAACTGAAATCAATTCCTAATTACCCTTGTTACCGGCTCTCCGGGATATAAATGTTGTACCGATCTTTCGGGATAAAAATGTTGTACCGATCCTCCTGGGTAAAAATGTTGAATCGGTCCTCCGGGATATAAATGTTGTACCAGTCTTTCAGGATAAAAATGTTGTACCGGTCCTCCGGGATAAAAATGTTGTACCGGTCCTCCAGGATAAAAATGTTGTACATGTCCTCCGCCTCCGGGATATAAATGGTATGTTAAATAAAGACCGACACTCCGGGATAAAAATGGTTCACAAATCAAATGGCAAGAAAATGCCTCAAGTGGCAACAAAGTCAGTATAGAAATGTCGGCGAATGAACCCGGGTTGTTAATCAAAGATTAAGGCAGCAAAGCCAAATGGAAAAGCTATGGCAAACAAAGTCGAACTTATATGTAAAGTCACCAGAAAAGAAGCTGAGTTCGAAGAATAAAGGAGGACGCTTCCAAAATTTGAAATCGGGGCCGGGTTTGAAGAGTAAGGGAGAATGCTTCCGAAATTCTAACCTGATTAAAAACTCAAGTTGTAAGAGATCTTTAGGGTAAAGTGCAGGAAATAGTTAAAAACTCAAGAAGTGATTGCTTAAGAGTAAAACCTGAACTGGTTAAAACCTTCAGCTAATGAAACTTAGGCAAAGCCGAATTAAAAATTTGAAACTGAGATACTTAAATCCGAGTTTAGATAAAATGGGGTACAAAAATAAACCTTCATGTGTATGATGCATCAAAGTTGTATTCTAGGCTAAGGAGGTGAATCGTCATACTGACCCTGATCAGGTTGAAATGTTTAAGGTCTTGGTTAAAAACTGAGTTTGAACATGTGATAAATTGCCCTTGGTCCGGATTGAATTCCGGTAGTATGAGCTGGAATGTAATGTGGAGATTTAGATAAAACCTTCTCATAATATAATACATGGGTTTTAATACCCGATGAATATTCAAGCAAACTCTGCGTAAGGTATTTCTGACTTTGGCGAAGTCATTGAATAGAACTCTAAAAGTGTTTGAGTTCATACTTTAATGTGAAAATGAATTTCGAAATTATGTCCGATTTCATTGAAGATAACTCTAAAAATGTTTTGAGTTCATTTGTCAAAATCAAAAGGCGTGTGCCTTTTTTCATAATAATCTGGGTTAGGAGAAAAACCTGTCATTAAAACAGATAAATGTCGAAACCTGGATGTTTGACAATCACAAGAAGGAATAACAATTTATGGTCAGAATTCAACCCGGCTTGAATGTTTGGGGGCAATTCACGGTCAGATTACCGGGCTGAGGGACAAGTGTTACAAGGATAGAAACAACCTGACATATACGAAAAACCGGGATCAACCATCCTTACTAGGGATAGTCATATAAATCAATCAATGTCAAGAAAAGAAGCAAATCGACAAGCTAGTTGGGGAAATGGTGCGCACAAATCAAAACCCATCAGAGCTGGAAGACGGGATTGAGTCAACTAATACATCTCGACTGCCTAGAAGCCTCGACAATCGGATTGGGGGGCAACTGATACGGACCTAATATATGGGCCTAATAAATGGGCCTAATAAAATGTCCCATTAAGGACTCATTATCTCTGAATCTCAATAACAAATGAGGAGATCTCAACAACGTGCATAACAGCCATTGAAGAAGATCCCAACAAACAAATATCATAATTCCCACAATCAGGGATTATATCTTATTTAATTAAGAGGTTATATCTTATCTAGTCACAAGATGACAACAATTAATCTAGAGATAACACCCTTATAAATAAGAGGTACGCTCACAGGTATATTGATTCTCTCTCGACTCTATTATATGTTGGTCACTATGTACACACATCACGTCCATTGGCTAAACATCGTCTCCGTATCAAAGTGCACAATGATCTGCTTAGTCCAAGGGTATTTCTTCCATAAATATCTTGGACTCTTGGAGAGAGTTATTGATCTAAGATTAATCTACTAGCTATTCAACTAAACATTATTGTTCTCAAGAACAAAACAAGTTTTATACGTAAAATTGTAATATTTGATTAAAGAGATGATTAAAAAATAAAATTTGATGGAAATATTTTTTGAGAATATAAAAAATTTATATTGACATGTAATAAAAAATAATTATTCATATGACTTTTGAAGTAATTGTTATAAATTAATAAAATTATAAAGAGAAAAAATTAATTATTAATATAAATTTTAAAATAATTAATTTTAAAAATTATCTACTAAAACTTCATCCATATACAATAGACGAAAAATATGTAAAGAACTAACTTTCAAAAAATATGTAAAAAAATTTATAGTCCTTAAACGTTTTTAGAAAAAATATTTTTAATCCTTAAAAAATTTTAACCTATTTTTACTCCTTTAATTTTTTATCCTTACTTTTAATTCCTTTAACATTTTTTTCATCCTTAGTTTTAATCCCTTATCCTTTTTTAATCCTTACTTTTATTCCCTTAATCTTTTTTAACCTTACTATTAATTCCTTAATTTTTTCATTCTTATTTTTAATCTTTTTCATGCTAAAAATAAGAATGAAAAAAATAAGAAACTAAAAATAACAGTAAAAATTTAGAAATTAAAAAAAATCTTAAAAAATTTAATGACTTTTTTTACTGAAAAAATTAATGGCTAAAAAAATAATTAATCCGGATCATTATTATAACTTAGTATTATACAGAAATATATTATATTTTTTGAATTACCATTCTTCATTAAATTTTGGAAGAAAAACAAAAACGCCCTCATGTATGACGACGCGCCGCCACATAAAGAAACCGGCACCAATCAAACTCTCTTTGACCGTTTGACGTGTTCATAAATTAAATGGCTATGAAACGTGCAACTCATTACTGACTGCCTGACTAATACTGAGTGAGAATTAATCAAATATCATTTGGAGAGAATTCAAACTCCTTTTAATGAATTAAATGATTAATTAATATCCTTTGATTAAAATTCAAACTTCTTGGCCAAAATGAAAGACTTGGAGAGTATACTTCCTCTTATCTCTGATTTTAAATATATAAATAAGCATAACACATCAAATAAGAAATTAATTAATTACATTTAATTACATTAATTTCAATTAAAAAGTTTTTTCTAACTTACTTTTCATTGAAACTTGTTATTAAGAATAAAAATCATAAAAATTAACACACCAATTAAATGAAAAATATTTTAAAAATAATAACATAAAATAAAGTTAGTTTAAATTTTTTTATATTTAACATAATTTTTTTCTTATATATGAGATAGGATAAATTCAATAACCAATTTAATTTTTAGAAGTTGTGTAGTACTTCATTACTACCTTAATTCATATGGGATGCCTTAATAGGAAATTTAGAAAGTAAATTTTAATTCTTTTTTAAAGTGTCAATAAATGTTATTTATTGACTATGCTAATTACTATCTCTTTTCCATATGTTTTACTATTATTATTTTTTTCAAAACATTTGATGTTTTAGATTTTTAAGATCTAATTAATGCATTTTTGTTAAATATATCCTTATTTAATATCATTATTAGTGGTACAGACATAAAAAATACCATATTAAATAAGGTCATTTTAGTTTAAATATAATAATTTCTAATTTTAGTAAATATTTCTTAATCATTACAGAGTAAGAATCAATACCACTAAATATTTCATTAAACTCGTTGTCCAAAATGAAAGATAGCGAAAGTAATTCATTAACCAAGTTAAATTTTAGAAGTTATGTACGTTACTACTACATTAGTTTATACTCCCTTAGTTTTTTTTATAAGAAAAAAAATTTATTCTCTTTTATAAAATTTTTTTGATTATTTTTAATTCATTTAATGAAACTATGTTCAAAATATCATTTATTTAATAGGATATTTATATTTAATATCAAGTTCAGATAAAAGATAATTTAGAATTTTTTAAATTAGAAATAATACAATTTAATAAAAATTTGATTTTCTTAATTAATATGAAATATCATTTTCTTTTTAATAAAAAAACAGAGGGAGTATGAGATACTGGTATCTTATAAGAAATTTAAAACATAGAGTTTATCAATTTTTATTTAATATTTTTACAAAAATTTAGGTAAACCGTAACCTGAATCCCACTTATCATAGTCAAAAAATTTATTATTCAATTTGTGAATTATCAATCTAATTCGTATGTGATAATAAATAAATCTTATAGATTTTTTTATAGGCACAAATATATCTTATACTCCCTTTATTTTTAAATATAAAATTATTTTAACTAATTCATATCTTTAAAAAAAAAGTTAATTTAGTTAATAATATTAAATTTATTAATAATTTATATTATTTTTTAAAATTTACCCTTAAAACTATTGGAACTCATCTTTTCTCTCTTTTTTTATTTAATTATTTTCTATTTAATTAATTAATATATGTTAATCTTCTTTCCTAAGAGAAATAATACATTTATTGTAACGCTCCTTATGCATTCAGTTCATTAACATTTACTTATGGTTATTAAGCACAGCAATTATCATAGATAATTAAAATGGAATCATTAAACAAAATGATGTCATCATACGTCATTAACAACACCCAAGGTACATTATATATGGTGAATTCTTATAATATACAATGTTTATACAAAACAGAACATAACCCCTTAGGGTACAAAGCATCAGGCATAATCAAAATAGATGAGCCAACAAGCTCTCAAAAATCTATGCCTAAGTCACATAGAACCTATCCCTGCACGGGCTTCTTGCCCTGGGATCCACCATTAGCTCCCTGAGCATCACCTGCAAAGCATAAAATCCCCACCAAGGGTGAGATAACAATCTCAGTAAACTCAGGGTCATTGGAGGTCTTTCCTTGTCCTAGTTCACTTCCATGGCATATAGTGTTAAAATTGACATCACACACAATCCAATCATCACGGCTCCCGTAAAACATATCACATGTATATCATAACACAGGTGTTGTAACACCCCAAAATTTTGGAATCACAATCAACTACAGGGATAAAATGTTAATTAGAAGCAATACAGAAGAATTTAGGGGAATGACGAAAATACCCATGGATATTTTGGAAAATGACCAAAATACCCCTAGGTCTTTTAGTAATATATATATTGAGAAGGAAATCTTATAAATATCCCTAAGGTTGTAGAAATGA
>PYAF01000352.1:2710757-2748313 GCA_007407185.1 Glycine tomentella
TCAAATTATTACTTCCATTTTTTCGTGCACTATATGGTAAAAAATCTGAGTTTTTAAATGAATCATTTCAAAATAATTAATAATTATTGTTCCTAATAATAAGATTTTTTTTCAAAAATTTATTTATTTATTTTTATAAGATTATTTTTTAATTTTAGATGTATTAATTATTTTTTCCTTATATTCTTTAATTATTCTTTCTCTAAATATTAATGAAAAATAATTAAGTGAATAAAATATAATAAAAGAATAATTTTAAAATGATATTATAATTAATTATTAAATTTAATGTGATTAACTAAATTAATTATTTTTAAAAAATATAAATTAATTAAACTTTTATAATTAGGGATAGAGGGAGTAAAAAAGAAAATATGATACAAAGTCAAGACGATCTTAACTCATCCCCTAAAGACTATGCCAATTGTCTCATAGAAACAATTATTAGTTGCTTCAGAAGTAACGTGCACTCATGGCTCTATGATATCGATCCAAACTTAAGGTGAAACAACTATTAATTGTCTCAAAAGTGACGAGTTCACAGCACTACGACCCGAATCCAAACTCAAGGTTAGATTAGAAGGTGTAATATAGTATTTTTATTTATTTATTTGATGTGAGAAGGGATCACAAATGAGTCAATACAACAGATGAAAGATAAATTCAATTCAGACAAATATTTAGTATTAGTATATGAAAGATTGAATTGATGTTTGAATCTGTGGAAATAGTTCAAATTAATCCATTGCTTAGTGTGATTCAACTTCCAAGCCCCACTATTCATTCATTGTCTTGTAAATTGCACCCACAAAGATTACAATCTTTATTATACTCAAGAGTCAAGGGAAAAAAAGAAAGAAAAAAAAAAAAGCAGCAGCAAGCAAACAGAACAAACGATGAGGGTCTTTTCCATCCTTGCATAATCTCTGAATTTATTTTGTTTCCTGTCATTGTTTGGTTAGCTTTCAGAACGTTTGCACATAACATTCCCAACTAATTTTCTGATTAAGATACCTTCTCTCCCTCCTCTCTCACATGCCCTGTTCCAACTATTAATATTTCAGAAACACTCTCACAGTAACTGACGTGGACGCTTGCACCATCCAAGCCAGCTAAAGTTTTCATCTTATTATTATTATTATTTTAATTTTTTATTAAAATTAAAAAAAAAACCCATTTAAATTGCTGACAAAAGGGTTGAGATTCCTTAACCAGGAAAGCCAGCCAGCTTAGAATACAAAACCCCATTGGTAGCATGGCTGCACCACCTTGCCAAGTGTTGCTCAAATTCAAGCCACTTAATTACCCATGGTTAATTGATCAAGTTAAATTCCAACCCAAGGTTAAACCCATTACTCCCTTCACATCCTTCCCACCCCCACCCCCCAGAAATTAAAGATTCAATTGCTTATTTAAATACTATTTTTCTCCTCCTTTCATAAAACCCCCCAAAATCTTTTTCGTTCTTCATTCTCCCTTTTTTCTCTATGTTTTGGTAAACCACTTTAGGTAACCAGATTGCTACTACTAGTACTACTGCTACTACATATACAAAGATTGCTATCATAAAAAAGAGAGAAACTTGGGAAGTGGGAACACATTCAAAATCCTTGTTTCTTTCTTTTTTGGTCTAGTACTCATCTCCAAACACACCCATTGAGAATTTTTCATTTTTTTTTTGTTTTTTTGGGGCAAGTGGGTGTTGCTGGCATTGATTGAGATAGAGGCCCCAAATGAAGAGGTCTCCAGCATCTTCTTGTTCATCATCTACTTCCTCTGTTGGGTTTGAAGCTCATCATCCCATTGAAAAAAGAAGGCCTAAGCATCCAAGGAGGAATAATTTGAAGTCACAAAAATGCAAGCAGAACCAAACCACCACTGGTGGCAGAAGAAGCTCTATCTATAGAGGAGTTACAAGGTTTGATTTGAGTCACTGTTTTTTCAATTCTGTTTTGCATTATTATTATTCTCCTAAATGGGGTTTGACTTGCATTTGCATGTCACTTAACAATTGTTCTTTGATCAACAGGCATAGGTGGACTGGGAGGTTTGAAGCTCACCTATGGGATAAGAGCTCTTGGAACAACATTCAGAGCAAGAAGGGTAGACAAGGTAATTTTGTTTTCTGTGGGGTGATTAAATTAATGCAGAAAAAAAATTAAAAAAGGGAAGAAAGAAACACAAGAGAGAGAAAATCAAGGAGATCTATTACCTTTTGTTTACTATTTTTGCAGTGTATTTTTTTAAGTGGTGATTATTATTATTATTATTATTATCATTTCTGACCTCGTTTTATTCCTGGTAATCTTTGTGATTGCAACGTTCACATACACTTTTGGGGCTGGTTTAGTTTATTTGGGTAAGTCCTTTTCTCATGCACTTGGATCTCACAAAATCCTAGTCGACTCAATTTTTTCTAATTAATTAATTGTATTGCAGTATCCCTTCTTTTCGGATTATTTTTTAAGATCAAGAAAGATTCTGATCGTGATGCGGTTGCTTGGACCCAATTCTTTATTTTTGTTCATGTAGGGGCATATGATACTGAAGAATCTGCAGCCCGTACCTATGACCTTGCAGCCCTTAAGTACTGGGGAAAAGATGCAACCCTGAATTTCCCGGTATATTAATTTTATTTATTTTTGTATAATTTATAATAAGATAAAAAAATATTTTTATACTATTAACTAATTTTAGTTGAACCGTGCAGATAGAAACTTATACCAAGGACCTCGAGAAAATGGACAAGGTTTCAAGAGAAGAATATTTAGCTTCTTTGCGGCGCCAAAGCAGTGGCTTTTCTAGAGGCATCTCTAAGTACCGTGGGGTTGCTAGGTTAGTTGCATTCAAATGATATTTTCTCATAATTAAAGTCAATTTCTTTCACTAGTTAGTTTTACAATTGGTGCATAAGAATTGAAGTGTAAAAAATCACTTACTCACTTCAGTGAATTTTTTTTTGTCTTCATTGGATCGGAGATTACAAATCTTTTTAACCCTCTAGATCAAAGATTAATCTTATTCAATGTGGGACTGGAGTGCCTAGTATGGATTTTTCGATTTACATTGGTAATTAAAATGGCAAATATTCTTAGCAAATTATGTATTATATGATATTAATACATATCTTATACTTTGGATAGGCATCATCATAATGGTCGCTGGGAAGCTCGCATTGGAAGAGTATGTGGAAACAAGTACCTCTACTTGGGAACCTATAGTAAGTTGTCACATCTATATTTTCTTAGATTAAAACTGTTGCAAACTTTATATGAAATTGTTTCAAACTTTTTGTCCTAGGGAAGTGTTATAACAAAACTAAGGTGAATTTTGTGAAATTGCAAAGGGAAATTAAAAAATGGAAAATATAAAGTTTAATTTCTTTTCTCTCTTTGGCAACCTAAGCAAAGAATGTCACATGGGCATGTGGCTATCCATAGTTGGGAAAAGTACAATTTGTAGACCCCAGAGTACGCTTTCGCATTAGCATTTGTGTTTCATAAAATAAAATTCCTTTATCCGTTAGCAAAGGAATCTGGCCCCTCATAAATTGCACATAATTAAATGATGCTATTTTTCACCTTCATTCAGTCTATGAATTTTTTGCTAATTTTCCAACTTCCATGTTTAAAAAATATATTCCACTCGAGTTAGAGCATTATAAAAAAAAATATGATTAAAAAATATAATCAGTCAAATTCCATAACAAAGTGAATTATCAACAAAGGCAATGATATTCCATACTAATAAAATGACAAATAAATAAATAAAATATATTTAATTAGACTAATAGTCTTTTTATTTATTTGATAATTACACACAATAAGTCCACCCTTTACTCCCAAAAATGAATATTGATAATTTGTATTTAGTTGAAGAAAAAATTAGTATAAAGAAAAGAGAAAGGTTTACTTTCAATAACAATTTTATTTTCTTTCTTTTTCTTTTTCTTTTCAATTCAAATTTCAAAATTTCCTCTTTCTACTCATCCTCCTTCTGGTTAAACAAAATATACAGATCTAGTAGCTTCTTCAAAATTGCATTTTTATATATAGTATAGGACAAAAATTCTCTTAGAAGTCCGAACCACATGTAGGCGGATTCAAATTTCCTATCCTCACTGTCTGACTCTACCTGTTTTGTTACCATTTTTTGTTAATTGGAAAGTAACTTTGACAACAAAAAAATTCATTCAAAAAATAACATACCAGTTAAAAAAAACTCTTTTTTTAGTGCCAATTTTCTTTCTTTTATTTATTTTTGTTGGTTATCTTTCAATTAAAAGATTAACAAATGAGATAGAAAAGAGAGGGAATATTTAATTCTTAAGACAAATATTTTACCACAGTACAGCTTGTAAAACTGCAGTTCTCATGATTAATGAGACATTAAAAGCTTCAGTTTTAGGGTGCATGTGTGAGATGTGCTCATTGCATGAACTGTAGCTGCAGTACTGTTGTCCACTAGTTGCAGTATGCATCAATTTCTGGTCTGGCAGTATAATATGTGGTTGTGGATCACATAAAATTAGGATCATAGGAAAGTTACAGCTGCTAGCAGTAAGCAACATGGCACGTGCATTCCCCACACCCCTTTCTTGATGGGTCCAATTTATTTAAAGTGACCACCAGGGCTTGTGAGTAGGGTTAACATACCCATAATTGTAATTCTTGTGCAACCATATTGAAATTTTCATTTTTCTAAATGTATTTGCATATGGCTTGTTAGAAAACAAATTTAAGTTTAATAATATTTTTGTTCCTTTGTTATCATCATTTGCAAATTTAGTTCCCTTATTTTTATTTTGGGAATTTGATCATTTTACTATTTTAGTTGTACAATTTTGGTTTATAACTTGTAGTCCAATATTATACAGATAAACCAAAATTGTACAATTAAATCAGGGAGATCAATTTTTTTTAAATGAGACCAATTTCGTAAAATGATAATAATAAGGGAATCAAAAGTGCAAATACACAAAATAAAATTATGTCATCATCTTAACTTAAAAATTGTGCTATGACAATTTTTTGAAAACTAAAAAAAATGTCTTAATAATGTTTTTGTAAAATTTAGCTATGTTTAATGCACAATTAGTTGGCCAAGTTGAATCTAACATTTGACAATAGAGCCCTAAACCCAATAGACAAGCATGTTGGATGGTACAGCATATCCTTGACTTTGTGCTTTGTTCATATGCAGTGTCCACAATATCCTGCCAACATGTCGGTCAAAAGTAACAATTTAAAAATTGCCAATCTTGAAAGCAGAATAAAAATGAAAGTTTGTTTTGAATAATTTTATAGTCAGCTAAAAGGAAATGCTTAAATTAAAAAGAAAACTAGATCAAGAAGCAGAACATTAACAACCCCCCAAATCCAGTGGGCACGTGAATAGTAATCCTGCCGTGATACTTCAAGCTTTTAGCTTTGAGAGATTCTATGTGTAATAATGTCTGTCATAAAGTTGTCTTTTTGCAAATCTTATTCTTTCATGAATTAAATAGTCACCAACCACTTTAGTTAACACTCACTCATGTAATCCTGTTATTTTAGTCGTTTTAATTTTTATACAATATCAATCTAAGTTTTTTTTAAAAAATTTAGATTGTCAATCAGTTAAAAATCCTTTCTTAGTATAATTTTTACATAACAAACTTTTCAAATACGATGATATATAATTAGATAAAAGTGTAAAAATAATTTACTCTTTACACACATTGCATAAATTATTTATTCTTCTTTTTAAGAGTTTAATGTCTATACAATAATAATATAAAATTATTTTACAATGTCATTTAATTATAAATCACCGTTTAAATTATTTTAAGATAATTATTTTAAAAATTAATAAATTTATGATATATGATGGATTATGATTAGATGATTGTGTAATTTTTTTTATTATATTAATGTATAATCTTTTTTCTCCTTTTTTAATTGCTAATCTTTTGGGGTCATTTTTTCTTTTGCTTCATTTGAACTCCAAAGAAACTCAAGAGGAGGCAGCAGTGGCATATGACATGGCAGCAATAGAGTACCGTGGAGTCAACGCAGTGACCAATTTTGACATAAGCAACTACATGGACAAAATAAAGAAGAAAAATGACCAAACCCTACAACAACAACAAACAGAAGCACAAACAGAAACAGTTCCTAACTCCTCTGACTCTGAAGAAGTAGAAGTAGAACAACAACACACAACAACAATAACTACACCACCCCCATCTGAAAATCTGCACATGCTACCACAGCAGCACCAAGTTCAATACACCCAATATGTCTCTCCAAGGGAAGAAGAATCATCATCACTGGTCACAATTATGGACCATGTGCTTGAACAGGATCTGCCATGGAGCTTCATGTACACTGGCTTGTCTCAGTTTGAAGATCAAAACTTGGCTTTCAGCAAAGGTGATGATGACTTGGCAGGCATGTTTGATGGTGCAGGGTTTGAGGAAGACATTGATTTTCTGTTCAGCACACAGCCTGGTGATAATGAGACTGAGAGTGATGTCAACAACATGAGTGCAGTTTTGGATAGTGTTGAGTGTGGAGACACAAATGGGGCTGGTGGAAGAAGCATGGTGTATAATCATGTAGATAATAATAATAAGCAGAAGAAGACGCTTTCATTTGCTTCTTCTTCACCATCATCTACAACAACTACAGTTTCTTGTGACTATGCTCTAGATCTATGATCTCTTCAGAAGGGTGTTGGATGAGCTTACATGGAATGGAACCTTGTGTAGATTATTGGGTTTGTTATGTATGTTGTTGGGATTTGTTGTGATAGGTAGGTGGATGGGTGTGAACATTGGGTGACTTGTGAAAGTGTTCATTGGTTTTAGGATTTTCCTTTCATCCATACTCCATTATCTTTCATTTTAGACTTGGATTTTAGTATAAAGGAGCAAAAATTAAAAATGTGATTTGGGTGCAACATAGTTCCTTTTTTTTTATTTATTTTTGGGTAGGAAGATGGAGAGAGGGGAAATTGAACTATTCCTATTCTTAGGGGATAATGTAATGCAGCATACGTTAAGATGATCAGTTCAGACTTTTTTTAGCATTGGGGATGCAAACTGCAAAGGCCAGTTTTCCTTTGTTTAAAAAATTTGGGCTTTCTTTTCCTTTGCCTTTTTTATTTTTTATTTTTTTTGGAAAATATGTAAGTATATATTTACCAAAAGATAGATACAAAATACACAAAGGCATACCCTGACTATACAAAAAGAGGCTCAAGCAAGATGAGGCTCATCTGATCAACACTTGCCCCAAAAAGAGAAGCAAATGAGACTGACACAACCAACTAAGGACAATAAGCAACAAACATAGGAATCAATCCATTGGCTAATACAAGTGCTTCAGATGAGCAAATCTAAGGATTCTAAATTTAATCCTATCAATTAGATTATACACATTAAACATTAAACCTATGATTATCGAATAAAATGTTATTCCTATAACTCCAAACACAACACACCACCGCTGCCACAGCAAGACAATGCAAATTCCCTTGCACTCCGGAAGCTGCCCGATGATGGATGATGCTATTCAGAGTCCCCTGCAGCGAAATGTTAAGCGTGGGAAAACCAATCCAATCCCTAATGTGAGCCCAGGCCTTCAAAATCATAGGACATTTGAAGAAAATTAAAGGTGGTCGTTAGTTTCCAAGTTGCGGTTGCAGAAACGGCAAGTATCACCTTTGTTCAAAAATGGTGCACAGTCCAATGTTAAACATTTTATGTTGACTGCTAGCCATAAGCAAAAAGCCTCCCTCGGGGGAATACTATCTCTCCAGACTACCTTTGCCCAATGCTTCCTTGAAGCTGGACATCTGAAAGTATCATAAGCCTTAGCCGAAATTAGTCTTCCATTGACCGTCCAGCTATGAAGAAACATTTCAGCTTGTTCAACATTCCCTGATTTCAGTACTAGATCATCTCTGATTTGGCACAGCCTTTTGATGAGGGTTGAATCAGAATTTTTACAACCATATACCCAAGCTGAGGATCCCCGGAGATAAAAATGGTGCATCCACTTAATCCAAAGGGATTGTTTTTCGGTCACTATATCCCAGAAAACCTTAGAAAGCAAGGCATTGTTCCAACACTTTAGGTTGTGAATCCCTAAGCCCCCCTCATTCTTCGGCAAACATACTGTCTTCCAAGCCACTAAACACTTTTTTCTCCCATGATCAGCTTTGCCCCATAAAAAGTTTCTACAGAAATCGTCAATCCTCTAAATCACGACCATAGGCAGCGGAAATAACCCGAGCCAAAAGTTGACCATGCCTCCTATAACTCCCCGATAATGTGGGCATGGTAGTTAGTGTTGAGATCTGAAATCTGATCTCTGGTTTGGTTTGTTCTATATTTGTCGCCGACCGCTAGTATGCATGTTAGTATTTGTCTTCCTAATTAATTTAATAATAATAGACAGTTTGATTAGTTAAAAATCACGGTATTAGATGAGATAAATACTTTTGTTTCACATTAAATTTAAAAAATGATTAGGGGACAATGCAAATTAAGAAAATTAAGAATAAGATAAAATCTCTAATTTTTGTTACTAAAACAATTGTGAGATAATTTTTTGTCCCAAGTAAAAAGTATTAAAAAGGCATATTTATTTCCACTTTTATCTATTTAATAACAAAAAAAAAAATAGCAATTGACTTACATAATCATTTTAAAAAGAAAACACTAGATTTTTTTTATTCAAATCTCTCTCTTCCCACTTTATTTTAATAAACATATTGAATTTCATATTGTATTAAGAAAAAATATTAAAAGAGTATTTTAGTAAATTTTATATTATTTTATTTGCACTATTCATTATTTGTAAAATAATAATAAATATCAAGTGTTTCTTTTTTTGTCCTGTACATTTTAACAAATCAAACAAATTCTAAAATAATTATTGATATGATCAGGATTTCTGCAAATCCAATAGCCACCCAAAATTTAAATGGTTTTCATATTTTCCCTTTTATTTTATAAAAAGAAGAAAAATATTACGTTTCTATTTGTAGCTAAATTGATACTAAGCTTTTTCTTTAATGATAATTGATACTAAGCTGATGTGCACTTAAAAAATGGTCAAGCACATTCACCCCCAAAAAAGGTCAATTATACATTGATATTTGCAACATAAAGAAAAAATGCAACTTAATGGACAATAAAGAATTGGAGTCCGGCGGGTGCAAGAAGTGTTCTTAAGATGAGTAACAAGCAGACTTACTCTAGGTACATAGAAAGACCAAGCTAAGCCAATCTCACGTCGAAACAGGGAAATTCTAGCCCTTGAAAGCAGCCCACTTCGGAGTCTCTCACAGGAGAAGGACTGACCTTTTATCTCATTCCTATCGAGAAGACTAAGTCAGGACGAGCTCTTACTTAGAGAGAGTTAGTTGGGTAGGGTCAATAGCTCGAAGATCAAGAAATCCTGAGTAAGGATGAGTTTATCTTCGGGCTTTTCCCTCCTTCAAACCAAAAAAATAAGACGAGTTTATCTTAATCCTTACATAACATGAAATTCTCATAGCATCATTTATTTAGACTTGAACCTGACTCAGTCAAGCCCCACTAATATGAGATGAAACATAATAGATTATTCACTAGAGACATAATATATAAAGTTTAATATTATGTTTAATCAAATCATTGAATTAAGGAAATATTAAACTAAAATTAAGATGTATTCTTCAATATATAAAAAAAATATATACTATCAATCCGTAACATGTTATACATTGAGTCAAAAAGTTGTTAGTAATATATAATTATTAAAAAAGTTATAAATTTTTAAAAAATACAGGACACTAATTAAACTAAGAACAATCCAAAACACAATTCGAACACGTTATAATTAGTTTTGGGCCAATCCAGATTAATGGGACAGAATGGCCATGAACACAAGTACTGAAAACCCCAACCATATCAACATGCCAAGTATTTTATTACAAAATTTTTGGATAAGGGTGCCAGCATAGGTCATATTATAATAGGAAAAAATGATCGATTGTTTTGTCTACGTGGAACAGGAAAATGCATGAGGATGGGCCTTTTCATTTCAAGTAAAACCCTTTGCAGAAAGCAGCTATATATGGTAGAAACTTTAGTTTCTATGAATTAGGCAAAGTAATATTTAGCACCAATCAAGGCACACAGCTCAATATAGACAACAGATTTATATAGTCAAAGTTTGCATGTTCTGAGCAAAGACACATTAAACCATCTAAGCTTATATGAAACAAAACATCATCGAAAATCTAAATATTGAAAACTGTAATCACCACAAGTACACAGGATGCCATAATTTAAGGCAAGTTAAACACACTACAGATAACAAAGTAAAGAGTAAACAAAGACATACACTTGGATTTTGAGAATTGGCACTATCTTTTGCCTAAACCTGACATTACAATCAGATTTTGATGACTGACTAACTTCTGGAGATCAACTAATAGATAAAAGGAATAAGCTTGTACTTAACTTTGCTTGCATATTCTGTGTAACTCTGGCCAAAAGTCTCAACCATCAAATCCTCTTCCCTCTCTGCCTTCTGCTTATAATACAACAAGCATACTGCTACAATAAATAGCAGACTCAGAGGTGCCCGAAGTGCAATGCAGTATGTTACAAACAAAAGCATGGTTGATGAATATATTGGATGACGGACCCAACGATAAGGTCCAAATTGCACAACAGCAGTTGGCTCCACCACATTTTCTGAATACTTAGCGAGATACAATGTTGCATTATACTGCATTAGCAGAGTTGTAATGATTAAAGCCCAGATTCCAAGATTGCTCCACCCACCCGGTATGAGGTGAAGCTCAGGCCCTTCAAATGCTGCAAGCCAATGGCCAACCATCACTCCTGCGCTGAACAATAGGCGAGACCACATCGGCAAGTTCATGTCCCACTTTGGGTCATGGGGCCTAGCAAAATAATCTCCATATAACCGCTTTCTAACACTAACATTGAAGAAAAAGAAATAATGATACACAAAAAAGAAAACATAAGGCCAGCCTTCAAGGTAGCCATTGAAATGACCAGGTGGAACAAGAGTGAGCCACGTAAAAACTGATGTAACAATTGCCAATTGCTCAAATATGTTTGCCTCACCGTGCAGATGTTTCCGAAAGCAATATAACCCATAGACTGCAAGAACTATGGCCACCATCCAAGGCCAGAACAACCAGGTCCAGCTAAAATACATCCAAAAGAAGGGACTGAAAAGCATATTCTTAGTCCATTTTGTGGCTGCGGTTATGATGCATAATATCCCAGACCACTTTACAACATCAATTGGAGTCAACTGCAGAAGAGTAGCTTTTATTGAATCAAATGATAGATTTCTGAAGAACTCTAGGACTGAATTTTGAGATTCAGTGCTGGCATTACTGGAAATTGAGCATCTGGGAACAGGTAACAAATCAGCCCATTTTTTGGCTGGTTTCAATACTGAGGAAAAAGGGTTTCCATAGGTGCAATTCAATTGAAAACTAATGTTCTTGGGTCTGTTAGCAAGTACATTAGCATGAAAATGTTTGTTGAAAGGTCTTAGAGACACTTTGTTGCTCACGATAGAGAAACCAAAAGGGGCAGTTTTGCAGTGTGAAAGAACTTTTGCTGCTTCCATTATTGTCTGAGGGAAACTAGTAATCACTTTTCAGAGAAAATTACATAAATTTCAAACCAAAGATGCACTGGAAGAAAACAGCTTCATATCCTTTGAGACGGTGACTTATTCATGAATCACAGTGGCAGCAATAATAACACATTGAAGCTAACATGAGTGTGTTTGTTGCCATTGTGTCTCATGTATGGATTGGATCCTTTGAACACTTTCCTTCTGAAATTCAGCCAGCAACCTCAACATTAAAATCCAATACCATTTAATCTCCCAGCAGCAATATAGGCATGACAACGCATCACCCACAAACCAATATCAAAACATAGAAGAACAAAACTTAAATGCAATTCCTTAGGTGTTTTTGGTGATGTTTTCCAGTCACAATCAGAGTTTTACCTCAGTAATCTGCATAATAAAGGTTTGAATTAAATGTCACTATAGATTACTGATGTAAAACTCCAATTCTGATTAGAGAACAACACTAAAAGTACTTAAGGAACAGTATTTAAGTTTTGTCTAACATAAAATGCATAGTCACTACTCAGCTTCTATCAGCACCCAAATACAAACCAGTTACAAGCCAATCTAGCATTGTCAAGAAAAACCAGCAATACAAATTATCATAAGAATATGTCACAAACCCAAAACCCTTCCTTTTGAACACGCCAAAAAACAAATTGAGTAAAAAAAATAAATAAAGCCTCCACCATTTTCAAATTTCCTAACGAGTCAACCATATAAATGGAACCCCACAAACATACTCAAAGCTCTGACAATAAGGTACACGAGCAACATAAACAAAAAGCAAAAATTCCAGCGTGTAAACCACTTGGGCAAATAATCGAACAGGTGGTGCGCATATATGGAAAACTACTCATACAACGAAAGAGTCCAAGATGGAATCAGATAACGTTAAGAATGAAAAGAAAGCGCAAAGAAATGATACCCAGCAAACAAAATCTGAAGTGGGGTTTGAACTTTGGGGCGTGAATGTTGAATTGTAACAGATAATGGGTAAGGAAGTTTTCAGCTATGTAAGCGACGCAGACGTTTATTGTCTCCTGCCGTTACCGCACGAATGGACCAACAAGATGATCCCTTTTGAAAAGATACTATTGTAAGGTATAAATAAATAAAATTAAGATAAGTTATCTGTCCTTAAACTTTTTTTAATTTCACTTTTAATTTCTGAAAACAAAATTGATTGGTCTTAATCTATGAATTTTTATTCCGTTATTATTTTTAGTCTACACCAACAAATATCATAGTTAAATAATAATGTAAAATTATTTTAATTTTATTAATATTTTAATTTGTTTTGGGATATTTCATTTGTTGCAGTAAAAAATCACCAAAAGATATTTGATGGTGACATTTAAAATCTATTAATTTTTAACCGCCAACAATTACTTGTCTCTTATAATCAGAGAAAACTTTTATAATAGTAAAATATAGTCCTTCTAAATCAATCATCGGATAAAAAGTCAAACTGGTTTTAGGCAAAATAAAAAAAGTAGATCCCACCTAAATACATGGTGGGAGAAGTAACCACTGTTACCTAAAAATTATTTTAAAGTGCTAGAAATTGTTTCATATAAAATTTATCCAACAATTTTTGGCTATGTATAGCCATTATTTAATGGTGATATTTGGCTGTAGAGATATTGAAAAAAATTCATATCCATAAAGGTTTTTCCATAAAAATTCATTTTTGGCTACTGCAACTATTTTAGGTATATAAGGTTTTTCCAAAAATACCCCCTCCTAAACTCAATAAAAAAAATGGACTCTAGTAATTTTGAAATATTTTTTGTATTATTTTTTTTTGACAAATAAATTTGTTAAATAAATTATTTCTTCTTTTCTTTTTTAGCTTTAAACAATTGAACACTAAAACATTCACATCTTTATAATTAGGATAAATAGCCACTTTAGTATACATATCTGCATTCGGTGACAATTTGGTTCCTATATTTTGAAAATGATGAACTTAGTCCACAACAATGCAAATATTGCGATAAATTAGTCCAATTGTCAATTATTCTTCGTTTTCGTTAATGTTGAATGCATACTCGCGTGGCATGTGTAGGGATGTTCCATGTTAGCTGACAGTGTTTTTGGACTAAAATGTTAATGAATTTTTTTATCATTGATTTTTAAATTTATGTAGTTAATACCTATTTTAAGAAGAAGCTTATTCTTCTTGATTTCGTTCTAATAGGTTCTTATGCAATGACAAAATGGTCCCCAACAAATGTAACTAAATTACAAAATGGTCCATGACAAATCATGACATTGCAAAAGCATGGTCGCCGACATAATCATTGACATTGTGATAATAAACACCAACATGGAGAACCAAATGGCGTATTTCCTGTTTTATCATTCCTTTTCTTTCTCCTTCCATCGCAAACCATCACTTTGTGATGAAGAAGGAATGGTTAATGGAGAGAGAGAGAGAGAGAAAAAGAAAGAAATAAAGAGAGAATATAATTTTTTTTGGAGGGGAGGGGGGAGGTGAAGTGTGGCAACAATATCAGGCATGGCAGAAGGAACCGTAGTTGGTGAGAAATCAAAGGAGAAGAGGGGAGATCATCAAGGATAGATTAAGAAGAAGAGGTAAAAAAAGAAAAAAAAAAAAAGTAAACCAAACACTACATTTTAATCCAAATCACTATGTGTTACATGGAGCATCCCTTGCACACGTGGATTTGTTGCGTCAGCATTGACATACAACATATGCACTTAACTTTGATGTAAACAAAGGATACTTGACGGTTAGACTAAATTGTAACAACATTTGCACTTTTTTGGACTAAATTGATCATTTCCAAAGTATAAGGATCAAATTATCACCGAATGCAAAGTACAGAGACCAAAGTGGTTATTTACTTTGTAAATTATATGTTAATTTTCAAATTGTTTAAATAAATCACCTATATAAAAATATTTGATAATATTTTTATGGAAAATATTAAGTAATTTCATCTTTTTAAAGTTCTTTTTAAAGAATTCACCTAATAGCTATGCAAACAACATTACACAAGCTAATTGGTCTAAAGTCTTTTATCAAACTTACCTCATCTTTTTTAGGGATAAGGGTGATGAAAGTTTGGTTGACTTCTGCCACTCGGGGAAAACAAAACACATCCTGAATCAATTTGCAAAAATCTCCACCACCATATTCCAGTGCTTTTGAAAGAATAAAGCCTGATATCCATATAGCCCAGGTGCCTTCAAACTTCCAATGAATTTCTCCATATTGCAAATTTCAACAAATCAAGGCATTATTTTTAAATCATTAAGAACACCTTCTTCTATCTCAGGGAACACCTTTGATAAAGCAAAATGAATAAAATTTCCCTCATCACTGTAAAGCTCACAACAGAATCCTGTAACCAAATTCTCCAGGTTTGAGGCTCAGTCACCTAGACTGTTACCATCCCGCAACATATCATATTTATTCTTGCACCTCCTAATAGTCGTCACACCATGAAAATATCTAGAGTTTTGATTTCCCAACAATAGCCATTTAGCTCTAGACTTTTGGAACAAATGAACCTCTTCCTCCACAAGAACTAGTTCATAGTCTCTCCATATCCTCTTGTAATTAGCATCAATATTTGAGTCTTAATTATAGGATCTTCTAATATCCAGCCTATCAATCTTATGCTTCAACAACCTTTTCCTTCTATGGATGCACCTAAAAGTCTCATGGTACCATCTCTTTAAGTATTCAGAAAATGCCGAAATAGTCCTAGACTAAGAAGAGATCTCAAGGCCCTTTCCCTAATGGTTCTTGACAAGGCTTGGAAACTCACTGTGCAACGTCCAATTAGCTTCGAATTTGAACGGATGTTTGTGTCTATTAACATATTTTGTCCCCTTCAACTTCAAAAGCAAAGGACAATGATCAAATTTCATCCAACCTAGATGAACTACTAAGGCTTCTTGGAATCTAATTTGCCAACCAATATTAATCAAACAATGATCAAGCTTTACTCTAATCCTTCGATTTTCCCACGTGAGAGTCCCCATGATACCCATATCAAGAAGATTACCTTCTTGAGGAACTTTCGAAAGGCCTCTATGTCTCGATGACCCTAAGTGGAAGTGGAACCTCTTCTTTCATTAGGAGAAAGATTGTAGTTGAAGTCTCCTATCAAAGCCCAATCACCATCAAGATCACTACTGGTATTTGATGCCTTAAATATGTTTGCATAATGATAAGTGTATCCTAGGCAATATTAACAATGGACTAAAAGTCTAGATTTTGAACCCTAGAGATCAGTTATGTTTCCAAATAGTCAAAATTATTAAACTAAACAGTTTGAGTAAATTAAGAAGAAATTGAATTATTTTTGTGATTTTAATTTTAGAAGATAGCAAGTAAAATAAAATAAATGAGAAAATTAAGTGATATCTAAAGCGACTGGGGATTATGATTCATTAGTACCAATTTCTTCCAACTCTGTTCCTAATAAATTCCTACCCCAAGTTAATTACTAATTCCCAAAGTCACCTAAAGCCTTTGATTCGGGTCAATAGATGCTTTTGCCTTAAATCGATACTCCAATAATCATGAATGTATCAAATTAAGACAAAGGATAAAATAAATTCTAGAGATGACTAATTTAAAAATAAATCAATCTATTGGAGATTACTGAAAAAGTTTGATCATGCAATTTGGTATAAAAAATATTCACTACCTAGATCCACCAAATACATGACGATGATCACCAATGTATATTCGATTAAGTTAAGGTTGATCAAGTTTTAATTAACAATAACAATAAGGCAGAGAATTAATTAACATAAAATATTGAGAAATTTCATTGAGAACGAAAGAAGGAGTACAATTGAACAGTTACATCATAAACCCTGGACTAGGGGAGACTAGCCGCTCATGGCCAAAGCAAAACTAGAAAGTCTAGAAAAAATTAGCATATACATACCATAGGAGAGGAACGATTATCACGATCCATCGTCATGGTATTGCCCACACCTCAAAAACGTTAAAAACCTTTTCTAATCTCTCAAAAAATGTAAACTGTATAATGAATTTTGAATCTTCCCATTTACAAACTCCAACCTTTTTTTATAGACTCCTAAAGATAATTACTTTAATTAGGCAAACTATAGATAAATATTTTGATATGATATCTAAAGATAATCACTTTAATTAAATGTACTATTGATAGATATTCTAATATGATCTATAAAGATAATTACTTTAATTAGGTGCACTATAGGTAAATATTTTGATTAGACACTAAAGATAATTACTTTGCATAGACACACTATAGATAAAAATTCTAATATGATCTTTAAAGAAAATTACTTTAATTATGTGCACTATAGATAAATATTCTTATTAGATCTCTCAATACAATTACTTTAATTATACGCCTAAAAATAGTTTCCTTAATTAAGTTCACTACGATCATGGTGATATTCCTCAGGACTGTTATCGGAATCCTAACATTGAAGCTTAAGATGTTTTGAAATGACGAGAACCCTCGTGATTGACCACGACCCTCATGGTTGACCCCAATCGTTGTTGGAAGTTATGACATTTTGGAACTTTGCAAATTGATAACGACCCTCATGATGTTGACCATGACTGATATGCGTCTAGCATATAATGTTTTTCAAGCTAAAAGAAGCAAGAATTGATCATAATGGAACCATAATCAACCTCATTTGTGGATGTTTTGATTGATTTACTCCAATTCACATTATATCTCATTTTGTGTAATTTTATAGCAGGAAAACCAAGAGAAGAATTGAAGAAAGCAAAGAATTGAAGAAGCCAATCTTTTTTGGAATCTCGCGCTAGTCGCGTGAGATCTCGCGCTAGTCGCGCAAAACTTGGCGCCATCCGTGCCATTAACCTAAAAGTGGCAGATTTTCTATGGAAGCTCACACCATTAGCATGAGATCTTGCACCATTTGCGCCATAGATTTAAAAGTCAGCAATTTTCACTGCGATGTCACGCCATTAGTGTGAAGATCAGTGCCATTAGCGCCAGCGACGCGGGATTTCAAAATCTTAATTGATATTGCACAAAAATAGAAGATAAGGAAGGGTTTGTTAACCTAAATATAAATATGGACTGAGGAGGGGGCTGGACTACTAAAATAAAATAAAAAGAAACACAAGAACAACTTGGAGAGGGATTGGAGCTAGGTCAAGAAGATTAAATCAAGATTGAAGGGGTTTACACTTCTTCCTCTTCTCTTTTGAGATTCTTGGTTTAGGTATATCTTGTTCATGAGATTAAGGGCAGACATTTGGCTAGCTCTCTCTATTGTAGTTAAGGTCACCACCTAATGTGAACTCTTTTGATATTGGATTGAATTCTATGATTCTTTTATGCTGAATTATTTTATTTCACCTTGGGCTGAATGAATTATACGTCTTTATTGAAATTGATCACTTTGATAAAGTTTTGAGAATTAAGGTTCATAATAGGAATATTGAGGCTTTGATTATGACGAAGGTGGGATAACAATTAATACATTACTTAATGCTTAATTAAAGGGAAATTACTGAGGAATTAGGGTTTTACTTGGGTTAAAGGGTTAAAGTTACTAAGGAATTAGTCTTTAACTAATATTCATATAAAGACGCATTTTCTGAATAATTAGTATAACTGAATGTAGTTATCAATCTAATTAGATAAAGTGTGATCAAAACGGGGTGTGTGTGTCTTGACTACAATTCTTTCTCATAATTTCCCATAAATCCAAATATTATTGTCTTTGAATTCTCATTAATTCTTCATTCTTGTTCTTTAAATTTTATCATGTCAAGATATTAAAACTCAATTTTATCAACTTTTCTTAATCCAATTTAGAGATATTAGTTGTGATAACATTAATGCCTCAATCCTCACGGGAATGATATTCTACTTATCATTTTATTACTTAGAACGATCGGCACACTTGCCAATTTCGCAACAATGACCCTTTTGGAGTTTATCATGACTGTGGTCAATTTACCATGACCGTTATCAAGTGAAAATAACATCAGATCTTCATGAAATTGTGCATTACCCAAATTTTCCACTTAATTGAGCAGTTGTACTTCTGCAAAGTAAAAACTAATGTCCAAACATGAGTTCTACCAAGAAAGTACATGAAATAACATGAAACACTCACATAAAATATCACTCAAATTATGGTTTATCAATATCAGAAATAGTGTTCCATAGAACTTTTCTCCTAGCCACCTGAGGAGCACTATAGACTGCCATTAGCAACCAAGCCCTTAAAACTGGAAACTATCTATTATTAGACGAAAGATAAAATAAAATCCTATTTTTCTTATTTACATTATCTTAGAAGGGAAATGGAGATCTTATTATCCAATTTCACCTTTAGAAAACTTCTCCTTTGACCACCATCAATGGTATCAAACGATGATAACACCCCTTGCAGCTAACCAAAGAATACCACCACAGAGGCAGTCATCCATCTTGTTTGCAATGCCTACCATGGGAGCCCTTGAAAATGGGAGCCCGACAAGTGTGATGAAAATCCCTCGCCAGGAGCCTGAGGATCATGCTTTGATTGCCGCCTTGCAAAGGGAGATGAACATGCTGAAGCAGTAGAATGCCCAAGAGATGGAGAACCTCCGAAAGGAGAACACCATCCTTAAAAAACAATATCTATAGCTTCAGGAAGATAACAATGCACCTCGGTCTCGACATCTGCCACTCATCAAACTCACCAGTCCAGGACCGATGAAGTTGGCATGACGTGGAGAGAAGGAACTCCATCGGTCACTCAGCCAATCCAAAGAGCATCAGATATGGGGAATTGACTTCATCCCTTTGTGGATGGAATTATGGAAGCACAACTACCACCCGAATGGAAGACGTGGACCATAGATCGTTACAATGGAATCTCATACTTGATGAACACATGGACACATTTGTTACATAGATCAATTTATTCGTGAATGATGATGCCATCATATGTCGAGTATTCCCAACGACCCTAAGAGGCGCAACACTCCATTGGTACACTCGTATGCCGAGGAACTTGATAGACTTTATTGCTACACTTATTACACGTATCAGAGCCTAATATGCATTAAACAAACCACATCACTTGATTGCAGTAGCACTCACGAACATTTGACAGGACGAAGATGGGTCACTCTGTGACTTCATGGAGATGTTTTCCTTAGTCTTAGTTTGAATCCGAGACCTGAGCCCTAAAGTCACTTTTACTTCCATGATCAACTAACTTCTTAAGACTTTTTGCATGAAGTACCCAAATCCCGGTCCTATGCAAATCCACTTGAATTTGGATCGACTAAGTATAATAAATGTTATCGACTATTCATTGTTTATGCATTCTGGTGATAGGAATCAAAATTTCCGAATTCCAAGAGACTAAACTAATTATCTTGTTTAACGTGAGGTTGGTGATCATATGGACTTTAGTGACAAAGCTTATCAAACTAGCAAATGAATAAACTCTCTAAATTTGAACTAGGGCAAGCGAGGATGAGATACTTGTAAAGGGACTTTGATGGTTATGTTAGCAATGAAATCCAACAAAATGTATAATAGTAATGAATATGCATACCAATAATACTAATGCAAACAATATTTATAAATATGAAGATGGATTAATTTCTATTCAATGCTCATTGGCTACAAAGATGAGTTATATGTTATGAAACGTGAGTTAGGCACTAGGCCTAATTCGTAACAACAACACATACATGCATTATTATACTTGTTTAAAATTAATATATCTATTGGATTTGGTTATCGGCTAGTTAGATTGGACTGGTAGCATGTTTAGAGTTCTGTGAGGAAGGTCTTCCAAGAGAATGGTTGTACCTATTCGAGATGTGATAACAAGGTCTTCCAAAGGTGAGAAAGCCTCTTTCTCTAAGTTGGAACATGTCCAGAATAGAATGTAACGTCTATGATGCCGAACCAACATCCCTATTTAGAATAAGATTTTCTTTTATATATATATATATATATATCAATTTGTACTAATATAATTTGAATTTATAATTTTTTAAATGTTTTACAAACAATAGTTTGATAAAAAAACAATTAAATAACAAAATCATGTGATGTTTTATAAGAAAAAATCTATTTATTTATATATTTGAATAAATATTATATTAATACATATTAAAATTTTATATTTTATATTTTTTTATAAAATAATTTTTTTAAAATCATAATTAAATGACAAAATTATATCACAATATATAAGAAAAAAATATAGTTATTTATATATTTATACAAATATTACGTTAATAAAATTAATATCTATTTTAAGTCTAATTTACTTAAATATATTATATATTCATCCACATCATGTCCAAATTAATATTTAGATTTAGATAGGTAAATCATAAATACAAAAATCGAAAAGAATTTGGAAAAAAATGTTTCTTTAAATAGAAAAAGGAATTGTGAGTGTGAACTGTGAACTGTGAGCGTTTGTGTCTGGCTTTTGGATACTGCCACTCTTTCACGGTGAAATTCAAGCTCTTTTTCCTCGCAACTCAAAATTCCTAATCACCAACACGAAGGGTTTGTGGACCAAAACGCTGCGTTTTCATTTTACTCACAATCTCAAGCTAAACCCAGCTCTTTCTTTTGGCGCATCAGGTGAGTGAATTTTGCTTTCTTGTTCATTCTCGACATATAATGCAAATAAGTTTGGATTTTGGAAGTGAAATTATTTATTTTTCCATTATTTATCATTATGGTAATTAAAAAATATTTTTTTAAATTAAACTTTGCTCTTTCGGAAGAGCCAAGAATCAAATGATTATGAATGGGTTGTAATGGCAAATGCTCTTTGACAATTGTAAAAGTGTAAACATGATTTTGGGTCAGCAATCGTAGTGGAAGTTATTGTATTTATTGGAGATAATGTGATAATTAATAATGTGTAGTTTTATTGAAAATGAAGAAAAAGAAAAGGTTATTGAATTGAATGGTCTCTGTATATATTTTAAAGTAACAATGGACAGGTAATCTGAAAAAAAAAACTGACTAAAAAAATAGGCGGAGGTGTGTATGTTGCAAAATTGTAGCTTTTTAAGTGATTAAGTGGTTGTTGGATATGAAGAAAAAAGGTTATTGGATTGAAGAGTTTCTCTGTATTTTTTTGGACAGGTGTTCTGAAAACAGACTCTAACCATATGTGTGAATTGTAGGTTTTTATGTGATTAAGATTTTCTTTCAACAAGGCAAAGCCGGTCTAGATAATTTCCATGTCTAATTTCAATGTTGTTCCAGATAGTTTCTCATGATTTAATGAAATTATTGCCATGAGCAAATTTTCTTAGGAATTCTTGCAGTTTCTAATTGAGGGTTCAATAATCCTGCAACAACACTTTTTGTGGCTTTATGCTGTTCTTTATATAGAACAAATTCACACTTGTAGAAACCTGTTAAAATTAACGTGTGAGCTATTTTGACTACAATTATTTTTTCAAATGAAAATTAAATTAATTTTCATTTTATAATAACTTCAATTTGATTTCTCCATGAAAAATGCTTCACTAGTTTCAATTAAGGGTTTTCTGAACATATAAATATCAATTTTGTCTAATATTTATAAAAAATGCGACTTTGTGGATGCTAGACCAAAACTCGCAAATGTCTTTTTTAGTTACTTTACCCAAGCTGCAACAAACACACTTTCTAGGTTAGAATAAACTAGAATTTTCATGCAGTAGGATCTATTGATATCTCTAATTGGTTGACAGTATTGATGATTTTATAATTTTAAACTTATGGAAATTCCTTTGACCTTCTGGGTTCTGGAATTTGAAAATTACTTCCCAAGTGTGTAATCATATATTTTCTATGATCTGTTACAGATGTGATGTTCTTATTCAATGCACTGTGTAGGTAGAGATAATGCAGGCAATTTCCATCATTGCTTCAAAAGGATTAGCACAAGTTATGTTTTCTAGTCCTTTCAAGGAAAACTATTGAGGTGCTCTTATCATTAGCTACACTATCATGGATGTCGAGGCAGTAGATGAAGGGGAAAACAGTGATAGACCTGCTTCTGAAAATGTTGAAACTGAAAAAGGCCAGGAACAAAATATGACTCTAAACTTGGCTGAAAGAGAAGTAAATAATCAGAATGGTGATGCATATAGGAAGCCACAAGTGGGCATGCTGTTTGAATCCGAAGATGCTGCAAGATCATTTTATGACGCATATGCAAGACATGTAGGATTTAGCATACATGTTGGTCAATTCAGTCATGCTAAGCCTGATGGTCCAATTATAACTTGGGACTTTGCTTGTTCCAGGGAGGTATTTAAAAGGAAGAACATAGTTAGTTGCAATGCAATGCTTAGAGTAGAGAGAAAAGATGGAAACTGGATAGTGACAAAATTTGTTGAGGACCATAACCATTCCCTTGGTTCCTCTAGAAAGGTGCAGAACCTTCAACCCGGTAGGCATTTTGTAGGTGCTGCAAGGAATGTTACAACAGAGACATTTGATGCCCGTAATGAATCCTATGTTTCCTTGAATGGCAATCATTTAGAACCAATTGGTACAGTTAGGAGCTTCTCTCCAGCAGAAAAATGTCATCCAATGAGAAACATCGAGTCTCTTACCTATGCAAGATCTTCTCGAAAGAGGAACCTTGGACGAGATGCTCAAAATCTTCTGAATTATTTTAAGAAGATGCAGGGAGAAAACCCTGGCTTCTATTATGCGATACAGCTAGATGATGAAAATCGCATGACCAATGTATTCTGGGCTGATGCAAGGTCAAGAACAGCGTATAATTACTTTGGTGATGCTGTAATTTTTGACACCATGTATAGACCAAATCAATACCAAGTCCCATTTGCTCCATTTACAGGATTCAATCACCATGGCCAGATGGTTATATTTGGTTGTGCATTACTTCTAGATGAATCTGAGTCCTCCTTTACTTGGCTATTCAAGACGTGGCTATCTGCTATGAATGATCGACCACCTGTTTCCATAACCACAGACCAAGATAGAGCCATACAAGCAGCTGTTGCTCATGTGTTTCCAGAAACTCGCCACTGTATTTGTAAGTGGCACATTTTGAGAGAGGGTCAAGAAAGATTGGCTCATATTTACCTTGCTCATCCTTCATTCTATGGGGATCTATACAGCTGTATCAATTTTTCTGAGACTACTGAGGATTTTGAATCAACATGGAAGTCTCTTCTGGATAAATATGATCTCCAGAAAAATGATTGGCTTCAAGCAGTGTATAATGCTCGCAAACAATGGGCCCCTGTATACTTTCATGATACTTTCTTTGCTGCAATTACTTCGAACCATGGGGTTAGCTCCTTTTTTGATGGCTATGTAAATCAACAGACAACCATACCTTTATTTTTTAGGCAGTATGAAAGATCTCTTGAACATTCATTGGAAAAAGAAATAGAAGCAGATTATGAGACTATTTGTAACACACCTGTACTGAAGACTCCATCACCAATGGAACAACAGGCAGCAAATATGTACACTAAGAAGATTTTTGCAAAATTTCAGGAGGAACTGGTGGAAACTTTTGCTTATACTGCAAATAATGTTGAGGATGATGGTGTGATCAGTAAATACAGGGTTGCAAAATATGAACATGATCACAAGGCATACATGGTCACGTTGAATATCTCTAAAATGAATGCGAATTGCAGCTGTCAGATGTTTGAATACTCAGGCATTCTTTGTCGACATATATTGACTGTCTTCACTGTTACAAATGTTCTTACCCTTCCATCGCACTACATTTTGAAGCGATGGACAACGAATGCAAAATCTGATATTGGAACTGATGAAAAAATAACAGATCCACTTGACATTGAAAATCTTACTGTACGTTTTAATAGTTTATGTCGAGAAGCCATTAAGCTTGCTGAAGAAGGGGCAATTGCTGTAGAGACTTATAATGCAACAATGAATGCTTTAAGAGAAGGTGCTAAAAGGGTAGGTATTATGAAGAAAAATGTTGCAAAAGTCACACCTCCAAACACTCAGGGTAATGGAAGCTGCCTGGAAGACAATAGCAAGAAGAGCCCTTCATCAATTTCTGATGTCATCCCATCATTATGGCCTTGGCAAGATTCAGTGCCACATCACTTCAATCTTAATGACCTTGGGCTTCCTGTTACTGATCTGAATACCCCCAGTATGGCTCCTGTTTCTATTCACCGGGATGGTGGCCCTCCAGATAACACTGTATTGTTTTGAATCACCTTTGTGATTTTTAGTTTATTTGTTTCAGATATATAGGTCATTACATTAATTGACTATCATTTATCGATGCAGGTTGTCCTTACTTGTTTCAAGTCTATGACTTGGATCATCGAAAATAAGAATTCAAGCTCATCCAGTAAAATTGCGGTCATTAACATGAAGGTATGTATAGAGGTGCTTTGTATGCCTGCAAGCTATAAGCTATGTTCTCTTCTGAGTTACAGTCTTCACATCTTTTATTTATTGAGAAATAAATATCTCAATATATTTTTGTCTGATAATCTGATGAAATTTAATGTGGCTAACAGTGTGCTCTGTAGTTGGAAGAGATCAGTCTCTGTCCAGATATCCATTTAACATTCATGTTCTCTGCTGAAAATATTAACAATCTAGGTTATTTCGGTCACCATATTGTTTTCCATGTTTACATAACACATACTAGGTACTGAAATATTCTTTCCTACCTGTTAATTATGTTTTTCTCCGTCTTGTAGCTTCAAGATTATGGTAAGGGCCCTTTAGGAGAGACAGAAGTGCAATTTAGGGTGACAAGGGTCACTTTGGAGCCTATGTTGAGGTCTATGACTTACATCAGTCAACAGCTAAATGCACCTGTCAATAGAGTTGCAATCATCAATCTGAGGGTATGTAAACTTGGATCATGATCCTGTACTCTTCCTAGATCCTAAACATTTCACGATCAACTACAAGTTTTGTAGTCAAAATTATTATCTCCTACAAATGCTCTCATGAAGCCTCAAAAAAGGAGGTTTACAACCTATCTTAAGTTTGAGTAGTTCCACTGATAGTTTTCTTTTCTTTCCTTTTCCTGAATGATCTACACTAATAGTTTGTTGGAGAGGATATAAGAGGTCCTCATTATTTATTGCTAAACGGTTTAACCCTTCCATTATAATTTATTTACCACTACAAGGTATCACCATCTATGGAGTATCTATATAGTATGTTCTGAACGTGTTACTGTAAAAAGATGTTATGTCAAAGATTAACTACTCTAAACCCTTGAATTTTTAAGATTTAGGCCAATGAATTCTTTATTTCTCTAACATGCGCCCTTGTGAAAAGCCTTTTAAACATTGGCAAAGTTAAGACTCACACATACTTTGTGCTAAAAAACATAGCTTAATTAGAAGAATGGAAGCAGCAAGAATTCAACTATTGTTTGGTTATAGATGTGCGTTATGACATAAGCACAAGAGGAGAATCCTACCCAAAAAGACTAGCCCATTAAGCAGGAAAGTTCCTTGGCTTAAGTACCACATTAAGGTTTCTATGCTACACAATGCGTGACTCATAACATTGTGATAAGAATCAACTGGTTAATGTGCATTGCTAGATTAGAAAAACCAACCATGAACTCTCACCTGACCTAATAGTTTAAACTCTTAGGGGAGTTAATTCTTGACACAATATCAAAGTCATTGGTTTGGCTTTGGCTGTCCTAGGCCAATTATGAGCAGTGAGATGGTGGTATGAGCAGGTGTCCTAGGCCAATAATGAGCAGTGAGATGAGATGGTGGAACGGCATGGTTTGGTTAATAGTTGTAACAAATTGGAAGATACATGAAAAGTGGGCCACAAGTCCATTGGAACAAACTCCCAAGTCCCAACCCCAACAAGTGGTACAAGAGATTTTGTGACTAATTGGTTAAGAGTTCAATCTTTGTCTCTCCCATTCTTAAGTTGAATTTTTGCACGAGGTAGAGTTGGTCTTTGTATTGGACATACTACAAGTCCAATGTTTTTTTGAGGGGATGTGATAGATGCAAAATCAATCACAAACCTTCATGTGTTAGATGCAAAAATTTGTAAAAGTTACTCATTCTTGACGTAGAAGTCTAGTTATTATATGGCAGAGAAGTAGATTCTCTAGCATAGTTATTGTTCCATTATTGTGTAAATGATAGATAATACGCTAATAAGTCCCATTTTGAAAAATAGAAGCTCAGATGACCCTGTGTATAGTGGATAATTAATAAAATTATTATTTTTCATTTTATCGTAAAGGATATGGGTGCAGGACTGGAGCTTTTGGACGACTAGTTTATTGGTAATAAGGGTTATAAAAATATTTTAATCCTTACAATCTAATAACTATATCTACATGGTTATTATCAGTTGTATTGGACATCTATCTGAATTGGGAACATCCAGCAGTTAATTCTGGAGCATATGATATCTTGAAATGCTAAATAAAATGTTTTATTACCATGTTAAGGGTTTGAATCTGGAAATTGTTACTTACTGGAGAACTTTACCTAACCACCACCTATTGAATTGCATGAGCAATTGCTTTTACACAATTTCTTCTACTAAAAACTAGGTTTTGATTATAGAATTTAGTATTAGTGATTTTAAATTATACTTGGACTTGATATTGACCCTTTTATTTCAATTCCATATTTCTTTGGACAGGTATGATTAATTATGCATTTTTTTCTGTCTAATTTTTTTTTTAATATTTTGTTCTATAAGATAGTGTCCAAGGTATTTTGGCTTATTTTTACAGTGCTACTGTTTCGTCCAGCTCCAGGATACAAAGACAACTACTGGGCAAACAGAGGTGAAATTCCAAGTTTCTAGAGATACGCTGGGTTCCATGCTGAGATCTTTGGCCTATATCCAGGAGCAGCTATAAGAGTTGTAAGCATTATATTTCCAGCTCTTCGTTTTTATCTTTTTTCCAGCTATTCAACTTAAATAATAATAATAATAATTGTTGGAATAATACTAAGCTACTTAATGATATTTTGAGATGTAAGAAAATTTCAGATGAGTGTTTCATTTTGGTTACAAGAGATATTCAAAGTTGTGTAAATTACAAGAGGATAAACTTCTGAGTCACATTACGAAAATATGTAAAAGGCAATTGAGCATAGATGAAGAGAAAAAAGTGAGATTGCAAAGAATTAATTTGGCTTTATGCAAAGGTCTACAATAGAAGCTATTTATCTTCTACAAGGGTTTTGATGGAAAAGTACCAAAACAAAGAAAGAAACTTATATATAGTTTTTATTGACTTGAAAAAGAAACATGATTGAGTGCTAAGAGAAGTGTTATATAAAATGCTTTGGAAAAACAAGGGTGTTCTCATGACTTATATGCAAGCTATATAAGACATACGATGGGATAATTACTATTGTGACAACTCCTAGAAGCAATACTAAGAACTTCCTTATAACAATATGTTTACATCAGGACTCAAGCTTATCCTTAAACAAGTATTAGCAAGTTCACCCAATACTAGTTTAATCTTTTTTTTTTTTTTTATCACTATGACACCGGTGCAAAGTATCCACTAGGTTTGTTGATGGTTAATCTTCTCCGGAAAACTTAGTTGGCCACCTTTAGTGAGATCTCCCCTTCCAACTATTTTTTCCATCCACAAAGCTTACACTTGAGACCTTGCTTAAGGATCCAAACTCAGTTCTACTCAAACCAACATGTTAGAAATACTTGTTTAATCTAGTATTACGTGTACTTATCAAGGACATAGAAGATTATCCTTAAACACATGCTTTTTTGCAAATGATATAATTCTTGAGTCAGATTAATTTTAAATTTGAGTGTTAGAGACAAAAATCGGAAGCAAAGGATTTTTCTTGAGTAGAAGATGCAGTATTATATGCATTGCAATTTAAGCAAGAAACAAGGGGAAAATAAATGTCTTGGAGGTAAAAATTGGAGATGCTATACTGCAAGTTTCTAAGCTTAACTATTTGATTCCAAATTGATGGGAAAATTAATGATCTTACACAAAAAGTTGGGTGGTTAAAATGTAGAAACACACTAGGGGTTATTTGTGACTGTAAAGAATCTACCAAGGTCAAAGGAAAGTTTTATTGTACAGCCATACGACCAACAATACTCTGCTAGTGAATGGTGGGCTTTAAGGAGACCACAAGAAAAAATGAGAGTATAAAAAAGAATGTTAAGATGAATATGGTCATTCAAGAAAGGGCAGGATACAAAATGATTGTATACTAGATGTTGATATGACACTTGTACCGAAGATGATGACAAAAAATCAAGGTAGTTTGAGCATATGCAAAGAAGGCCACTAAAGGCATTGGTGAGGAGAGAAGATTACATGGTTTTTAGCCTTGTGAAAAGGTGTAGAGCAAGACCAAAAGGTTATTGGAGAAAATTATTAAAAGATAATTTTTATGCATAATATCCCTAAAAAATTGGTTTTTGACCAAGCCTAATAATGTGTGATTTATGTAGTCAATCTCATTTAATTGGATAATACTTTTGTTGTTCTTGTTTCAATACTAAACTGCTAGTTACATGAATTTCAGTGGATAATTATCAGTTACTTTTTTCTAAACCTTTTTTTTTTTTTTCAGTTTCTATAAATTATGGATGGCTAGACAGCGATGGAAGTGCCCTAGTGCAGTATAGTCTAACATCCATATCCTGAAGTACTTATTATTCTGTGAAGTTTGCCATTTTTGATGTACCTAGTGACACTATATTTAATATTTCATGGTGTAAGTAGCCCAGAATCTCTAGTATTTAATCCATCAACAATGTTTATAGTAGAATTGAATAGTTTTTTCTTTTCGCATTTTTTCTTTACCCTTTTTACCTCAGATTATACACCATTTCCATTATGGAAGTTTATTTTGTACATGTATTTCTGAAGATCAAGAATATCACTTGGGAGCATTGCGGATGTCTTATTTGTTTTTGGTCCTCTGGGGAATATAGTGACATACTTTTTGTTTTTCAAAGTTCAAGTTAGTGTTGTGAAAATCAATTCAGTTGAAAATTGATCCAATCAAAATAGAGTTAGTGATCAAACCATTTGATCACCAATTGAACTGATTGATCCGATATACATATATATATATATATATATATATATATATATTAAAAATGAAAAAACTATAATATAGCTTTCAAAATATTATTAATCCATATTTTATACTCTCAAATTAAAATCATTGACACAATCAAATTATATATATTATATAATTATTATAAATTATTTTATTGTGTATTATTATTAAATTACTAAGAAATATTTTGTCATTTTTCACGTACTAGATAGTCAAGAACAAGTATGGTGAAATTATATTAAATCATATCAAATTAACAATTAGCTATTATATATTTTATCAAGATAATATTATTATAGGACCAAATGACTCAAATCTCCAACTAGCCTTTCAAATCTGATTTTTTAAAAACGAGAAATACCTTGGATCCGATGTAAACCTAAAACACCCAGAGTGAAGACAACTTACCATATCATAGCAGTGACGCGCTTAGAGTGAATGACAAAGATTCGTATCTTCAAACGAATAAGCCAAATATGACAATTAAGTATCACAATAATAATAAAGAAATGAAATATAAATCCATAGTATTATAATCCATTTTGGTGTACACTTAGTTTGATGTTTTACTCTTAATTTAAATATTGGATTAACTCAACTAAATCTATACTATTAACCTAATTTCTCTCTTTTTACATTTAACCTCATATCCTTCTTTTTACTTTTACTTTTAATAAATAAATACAGATAGAAGTCTGCAGTGACTTTCTTTTCCCTAGTCATCTAGTCTTGTTAAAGCAAATATCATCAACCTCAAAATACAAATCGGAATGCATGATTTTACAAACCAAAATGCAACAGTTAAACGAAACCAAAATTCATTGCAATCACCCTTTCAATTCATTCCCCCAAAAACAAATTCAAAGTAAACACTAAACTACAAATTAGCCAGATATCTTCAACTCCACATCTTCATACTAACAATCCTAACCCTCACGGTTGACTAAATACACGTAAACCCCAAACTACATGAACCAGATCCAATTCTAACGTATCCTAGCGGTGACGAAACATTTCAAAACCCGCTCAAGCCCTCTCGCCCCTGATCCTCCTTGCAAGTTGAATATCCTTGGGCATGATGGTGACGCGCTTGGCGTGAATGGCGCAAAGATTAGTATCCTCAAACAACCCAACCAAATAAGCCTCCGCCGCTTCCTGAAGCGCGGAAACAGCGCTACTCTGAAACCGCAAATCGGTTTTGAAATCCTGTGCGATCTCGCGCACCAGCCGCTGGAACGGAAGCTTCCGGATCAGAAGCTCCGTGCTCTTCTGGTACTTTCGGATCTCCCTCAGCGCCACCGTGCCGGGCCTGAAGCGGTGCGGCTTTTTTACTCCGCCGGTCGCCGGAGCGGACTTTCTGGCGGCTTTTGTGGCGAGCTGCTTCCGAGGAGCCTTGCCGCCGGTGGACTTGCGCGCGGTTTGCTTGGTTCGTGCCATTGAAAGGGAAAAGGTGTGAGTTTTTTTTTGTTAAAGCAAGGAATTGAGGAACCGAGAGGTTGTGTGATTGGAGGGATTGGTGTGCCGTGTGAGGATTTATTTATACAGTTGCAGAAAAAAAAAAAAAACAAAAAAAGAAGCGGGAAGAAGTGGTAATTTGTGTTGTGGAGAGGGTGAATTTGAGGCGTTGATTAGTTAGTAATGGACGGTTGCGATTGTGAATCCGTGGCTGCTTGGATGAACCAATGAGATTTGATGTTTTTGAGCCGCGTGAATGGACCTTTGATATTGTAGAGGCGGTAACTTGAATTTTTTAGCGGCGTGAAATCAAAAAGAGGGCGGGCCCTCTGTAGCGTAGACTGCAGAAGGATGTAGAAAGAGTTTTTTTTTAGTGTTTTACTGTTACAAGTTTATTTATTATTACAACAATAAAAATATAAATGGGAGATAAAAAGTATATCATAATTGGAAAGAAAAAACAGTAGAAAGACAAAAATATTTGAGAAATTGAATGAAAAAATATTTCAATTACTCAGTTTGTGGGAAGGATAAAAAAGGAAGAGAACAATGAGCATTAACAAAAAGAGATATTTCTTTTATTTTTGTTATAGATATTATTGTGTGTTTAATGATTAATGGTCATGTACTAAAAAAATGTAAAATATTTATAAATCATCTATTTAATCATAATTTATTGTTAATATAACTTTTAAATAATTATTATAAAAATCTACAAATTTTTCATATATGATAAATTATAGATTATAATTATATGACGATGTAAAACTTTTATAGTACCCATGAATAATTCTTTTTTTCATATTATATTACTTCAAGCATTTTCACATAGGGTGGTAAGATTTTTTCATACAATTAATTAATTTGTTTTATAAATTAAAATTATATTTTTGGTAAATCAAAATTCATTTAGAAATAACATTTCGTTTGATTTAAATTTGAAATTAATAATTAATTATAAAAATAATATTTTGAAAGTAAAATAGGATTTAATTTGAATTTAAAGATAATAGTATATTCATAACAATAATAGCTATTACCATTTCATTTAATTTTAAAATAATAACATACTCATTAATAATTATTAATAATAATTTAAAATTTGAAAATATAAAAACTTAAAAGAAAACTATTATCATAAGTTTTATGTGAAAATCACTATATAATAAAAAATAAAGAATATAAAAATTATATTAAGAAAATAGACAAATAAGAATTTTACTAAAAATAAAAAACTCGAATATATAATATATGAAATTGGAAATTATATTTGACACTTACATTTTTCTTAAAATCAGGACTGTTCACCTTATCGAAAAGAAATAATCTGAGCTATTCATTAATCTGGAAACTAGGATATTGTTAAACGAAATTTTGGACTAAACAAATTGCTGGGAGATCCTATATACATGCACTCTTCAAACATTATTTTGCTCATTAGCTTAAGCTATCAAATCAAACTGACCGATGACCATCATACCCCAAAAAATTTACACCAAGTTGTTACAATAAAATTGCTTTTATGATATAGGCATCCAAATATAAATCATTTCATTTAAAATTAATTTTATTCATTTCATTTAAAATAATTTTATTAGAAATCAATTTTGCAAGTGCTTGCGCAAACACTGACGGCCAAACTTCCGTACAAAATTACGGATCACTGACCTAAGTATAATATTAAAAGGAAATTGTCAACCCAAAAAAATATATTGAAAGGAAATTTAGTTCAACAAATATACAAATCAAATCTAATTTAAAGTCTATCCACCCATGACTCAGAATAAAATCCCCCAGCAAAGTATCCATGGCAGATTCGGTCACCAAAGATAAACCTACAAACTCCGATAGTCTATCACAGTGACCTCGTCCTCTGGGGCATCCAGATCTTGATAACTGCTCCATAATCATTAAAGGTCAACCACAGACAAAAATAACGACTTGAGCATATCTATTAAGTGCAAAGAATTGAAATAGAAGGGTAAATGGTAATTTTGGTCCAACAAATGTATAAATTAGTGACAATTTAGTTCTTGAAACGGCAAATTCTGATTTAGTGTTTGAATGCAAAAAAAGTGTGATAGTTATATCTTGTCCCACAACTTAAACTTTGCATCTTAATATCAAATTGATACTTAAACATTATAACTTAATGACAAATTAATCCTATAAAACTTAATGCATGATGTAATTATTGCACTTTTTACACATTCTAAATCAGAATTTTTGTTCTTCCAGGGACTAAAGTGTCACCAATTTACAATCAAGGACTAAAATAGTCATTTACCCCAAATACGAAATTGATATCTGCATTCATCTGTGGCAGGAATACTCTTTTTGTTAACTAGGACATGCTTCTGAATTTTGCTAGTTTACAAAGTGCCTTTTCCTAATTTTCTGGCAATAATTAAAAAAAAAAAAAAAAAAAAACTTTTCTTTCAAACGAATTTGCCATGCACAGAGAAAATAAATAAATTTATAGGCACTCTGTCAAAATATCAGAATATGGACCAATAAGCTGAGGCTGCTGAGCACTTAAGTGATACTAATCAAGAGTTAAAAAGGACATAAAAATTGCCTTGCCTGTGCACTGAAAAAAGACAAAAATAATGCTACTCGAGAGAACTCCAAAATGAAAGAGCACAGAAGTGAGAGGGAAGGGACTGAGTGGAGATACAAATATACAATATGACAATATGTAAACCAGGGTTCAGACAGAACATTTACCTTCGCATTCGCCGAGGATCTGGTTTAAAAGTTGGAGGAACAGCAATTATTGATGGTCCTCCACCCATAGAAGGGACAGAGTGCATCTTTCTTCCAGAGGCATCGTATGATGGTCCTCCTTGATCTCTTAACATCTGCATCGCAACTTCTGGGGGAGCAGGAACAAAGGGTCCCAAAGGCCTGTAGTGTTATAAAATATATTAGCATTTAATCACTAACCAAGTCTTATTAAAATATAAAAGTGCATCAGATTGTGAAGTGGAAGGATAATGGGAAGGGGAAACCTACCCAGCACCAGGGACAGGCATCAGCACCGGTGGAGGAGGTATATCTGAGCCAAATGGTGGTACACCTGGCCCTGCATATGAATCATACATTGTTTCATCACGGTTTCCCATCATGGCTTCATGGGATGGGGAATTATCAGGCCTATCTCCATTCATTCTGTCACTCTGGTCATGGTCTCGTCGATTACCACGATCATCTCTCAATCGGCCCTCAAGACCTCTTCGCTTTAAAGGCCTGCCCTTCTAAAAATTGGAAAAAAAGAAAGAAAGAAAGAATCTGAAAGTCAGAACCTAAGCCATAAATCCTAAGGGTTGTGATACATCAGATTATTTACACTCATAGGCATGCCGAATAGCTTAGTAGGAAATTTTGAAAACTTCAATATTTGGCAAGCTATGCAGAATTTATCCACAATGTTTGCCAAAATGCCAAATCAGGGATAAACGACAACCAAAACCTAGATATAAAAAGATTCTCACAACACAACCATGAAGATAGTTGCTTCAAATCATGCATCATTTAATGTCTTTTATCTAGGTATATGCTTATGCGGTAAACAAAATTAGCAGCCCACCTGAGGTTGCTGCATGATGGGCATTCCACCAGGAGCATCTTTATCACTGCAACAAAAGGCCAATATAAGTGGTATTTCACCAAAACTTGCAATAGTAACTCCAAAACAAAGGAAGCCACTTGTATTTCTTACTTCATGTAATTTTGAAAATAGAGATCCTCTCGTACTTTGGAAGTCTGTTCCACAACAAGCTCTGGGTGTTTGAGCTTCAGATGTTTGTGCACAAATTCAGTAGCATGAAAAAGCTTTGTGCAGCCCATAGCTCCACAACCATACTTCCATCCATACTTTTCATCCCTAATTTTTCGAACATATGGATCCAATACTTCCATTGCTGCAGCATCTATCTTCTCCTTAGCAGCCATTACTTCCAAGGGATCCTGACCATTCAGCCTTCCTTGCCAAAATAAGTCAAGTTTCTTTTCCCATTCAGAACCTGATTTACCTGCTGCTACTTCATGCACTGTCCCTTCCGGTCTCACATGCCTAAAGCCCTTAGCTTCATTAGTCTCAATCATGCCATAATAATCTACACCATGAATCCGCCAAAGATAGGTAATGAGTGTATCTAGAAGCTCATCACCTTCTAAACCCTTAACAGATGTTAGGCCTCGTATAATTACTATGGGAGCCACAGATGCACTGTGAGCCTTATCATCATTTTTATTGTGATCACTGATGCACAAAATATTATCTTCAATCCCCTTTTCGGTGTCAAGCTTGCGAACAAGGGCTTGAGCCTGTTGAACTTCTGCTTGTATCCGTCTTGGTTCAGTACTGATAGGATGAGCCTTTGGAGCAGCTGAGAAATCATTTTCTTTATTGGATCCCCTACCCTGCCTTTTTCGTTTACCTCCAGTGTCTGCTTCCTCCTCTGAATTTGGTTCACTAGCTTGCCCTGATTTACTTATAGAGGCATTTAAACCAGGATTTCTGCATTGAATGTGATACAAAAGTATGTATCATTGGTTGATATGAAGAATAGTGAAAGTATGAGGAGGAAGGACAGATAGAAAGAAAAATATGAGGGCGAGAGAGAGGACAAGGACATACAGTTCTAATGTTCCACTCTGTAAATCAAGCAAAAAATCCTTTGCTAGCTGTCGAGCATTTTCATTCCTCCTATAAAATGATGAACCAGACAAATATTCTTTACAAATTAGATATCTTGATAAATATTTCAATCCACCCTGCCTATCTAGTAACCATCCCACAATAAAAACAAAAAAATGACCCATCAATATTAATATTTAAGAGGACAATATATACTATGCTTAATTAGAATGAAGTTTGATAACAACTCACCTTTCAATGACTGTAACCAAATTTGTTGGATGATATTTATCTTTCAACCTATATCCAAAAGTAAAACAAATAATGGAAAGAACATTAGATCGCTTGAACTTGAAAAAATATGGTAACATGTGCTTTACATAGTAAACATTTGAAAGATTGAACTAAAATTTTAAGGAGGAAGAAAAATACCACTCCTCATCCTTATGAGCATTAAAATAAGCTCGTTTTTGGGTCGAGATATACTCTGATTTGTATTCTTGATACCTAGAAAATCAATTGGTCAAAGGTCTTTTGTCAATGAGCATCCCCTATATTCTTATGTTACTTGAATGCTTAGACATGATATAAGAAGATATTATTTCCAAAACTAACCTACGCTCCGCTTCAGCTGGTAGTATATCGTCCTCAAGCTCCTGAATGAACTGTTTATAAGACATCAACCCCTCTCTGGAATGACTCACAAATTCATAATGTTAACATGTTTTCCCAAAAAGATCTATTGGAGTAAAATAAAGATAATATAGAATCATTAAATAAGCAATAACACAATCATGTTTTGCTTTCACAATTTACTAAGAAAGCTCAAAGTTGAAGACACTTAAATGTCACATGAGTGGATATGCAGTAATCAACAAAGGAAACAACTGTCAATAGAGATTAGAAAAAGGAAAAAAAAGAAAGACGTGAATAATGTGCTGAGTGCTCCAAAAGTTAAGGATCAGAAAGGTAACAACTTAGGAATATGGATAAGAATTGTCAGTTTCTACAGCTGAAGCAACAGTTCATGCACCAGTAGTTGATGAGGACAAAAATGGTAACTAAAACCAAAACCTGAAGCTTTAATTAGGGTAAATTTTGTTAAGGCAATTCAAAGTCAAGGTTTCTACACCAAAAGCCAACCAGATCAGTAACAAGGATATTAAACATTGGGCTGACAGCTGATTCTCAGTAACTGCTCCCATCAGCAACAGTAAGGCTCTCAATATAGGTGAACTGGATAAAGTGTGTTCAAATACGGCATGCTGAAAAACTCTAAACTCTATTGAAGGTAAAAAAATATTACTTTTGAATGTCCCCAAGTGCATGCAAAGTTAGTAGATATAGGTGAACTGGATAAAGTGTGTTCAAATACGGCATGCTGAAAAACTCTATTGAAGGTAATAAAATATTACTTTTGAATGTCCCCAAGTGCATGCAAAGTTAGTAGCAGCACGCAGTACGGAACAATGGTTTGACTTGGGGAATTCCCAGAAACATAACATGGTAAGCTGAATTCCAATTACAAGTAAAAGCAGTTATGAAAATTTCTAAAACTGTTAAATAATTTAGTTTTGCAAATTTATAGAGTTGGTCCAGAACATAGTGCTTAAACTGGATATCAACTGATCAAGACAGGTAAATTGTCAAGAAAAGGTAGTTTTAAGTGGCTTTATCAAATTTGATGCAGAAA